>JAOXJJ010001100.1:1118677-1129813 GCA_025769935.1 Phoenix roebelenii | reverse complement strand
AAGCTATTCTTATAGATGTTATGTTTAAGAATTTTATCACTTCAACGAGAAAGTTGGAGTTAATACAAATTGAGATTAAATTGTTAAGCCTTAGAAATGTCGGGCTCGATCAAATTTGCGCAGCGGAAGCTTGGTGGAATGTTAGATAAAAGATTAAATACCTTCATTTGTTAGGAATTAAGATTTGTAAAATTTTGAGGATGAAATTTCTTTTAAGGAGGGAAGAATATAATTATTGGGTCCAGATGGGCCGACCTGGATCGTAGTCGGTGGCCCATCTGGAAATCCAAGGGATAGTAGCTTCGGGAAGGAAGCTGTTGAGGCGGTTATAATCGCCTAACAGTGGCCGTTCTCCCTCCCCCTTCCTCCCGATGAGGCTATAAATGCCATGGACTCCTCAGTGAGTCACTGCCTCGCACCCTCTCACTGCCTCTCATTCCCTTCTCCGTCTGTGCAAAGGAGCTGGATCGGGAGCAATGGAGGAGGAGACACCCTCAACTCATCCCCACACTGCGTCACCGAAGCAGACGCAGCAGCTCGCCGGAAAAGCTCCATAGCTCCTTCCCGGAGCTAGGTGAGTCTCCTGATCACTCCATCCTTTCCATTTCATATTTCTATCTATCCAAATAAATGATCAAAACAAAAGAAAAATAAAGAAATGAAAAGAAAAATAGAAGAAGAAGAAGAAGGGTAGGAAGAAGATGAAGAGGGAGGAGAAAGGTCTAACCAATGATCGACTGTGATCAGACATTGGTTGAGGATCTTTCTCCTTCACCCGATCAAGGCTTCCCCTTCCATTAAAACCTTAGATCTAGAAATCCAAAAATGCAGACCTACCTCCCGATTCATGGAAAGAGTCCTTGGTTCATGCAAATCTGGTTCCCATGGGTGGAACCGGTTTGATTTCAGCCGGAGATGATTGGAGAAGAAGTGCCAAAGGGGGAATCTCCATGTTTTAGCCATGGACGCCGCCGGCTTGGGGCACTGTGGATGCCATCGGGCTGACCGCGGGCATCGGCCGTGCGCCATGTGGGCACCACCGGTTTCGGCCAGTTCCTTTGCTCCTCGAGAGGTGCCCATGCCCCATCTCCTACACCGGAGGTGGAGGAGAGCGGCCAGTCGGGCCACGGCTGCTGCAGGTTGGACCGCAGCCGCCGTGGGTGCCGCTGGTTGGCCGCAGTGCCACCAGTTTCAGGCCGGCTTCCTCCCGAGCGCCCTTCCGAGCTCGCCTCCTAGCTTTATGGGGGAAGAGGAGAAGAGGAAGAGGAGATCGGGAAGAGAAGAAGAAGGAAAAGAGAAGAAGAAAAGAAAAAAAAAAGGAGAAGAAGGTTCGGGAAGGGAGGAAAGGAAAGAAAAGAAAAAGAAGAAAAGAAAAGAAAAGAAAAAGAAGAAAAGAAAAAAAGAAAAAGAAGAAAAGAAGGAAAAGAAAAGAAGAAAGAAAAATAAAATAAAAAATGTTGTGGGCCGAAATGGGCCTGATTCCGGAGTGGGCTTCAAAAAAACTTGGCTTTAGAAGCCTTAGGCCGGGCTGGGCTCTGATTCAAGCCCAGTGTTCTTAAAACCAAAACTAACTCGGCCTGAAGAGCTCAAATTTTAATATAGGGACTAAATTGAATATAGTTTGAGGCTAGATTCCCTTTAAATTAATTAGAACCGATAAGGTTTAATTATAAATTAACTAATTGTGTTTCTGGGCCTAAATACAAATGGGCCCAGTGACTGAACCAGGCCATGGGCCTGATCCAGAACCTAATTAAACTTTGGACTTGAATGCAATGACCCAAACATGAACCAGAAATTGGGTTAGATCTGAACCTGAACCAGAAATTGGATCAGACTTGAACCAGAAAATTGGTTAGACCAAACTCAAACATTGGGTCAGACCCAAATTGAGGATTTGAATAGACCTAAATCAGAAATTGAACCATGTTAGAGACCTAAGAATGAAATTGAGTCCTATAAATGGATTGTAAACTGCTTAATTAAGAAAGATATAAATAAATGAAGTTGAACGTGCAATTAACAAATAATTTGATGCTGTTGATAGGTAATTGCAGAATTGGCATTTGGTGAACAATTTAATATAAGTAACCTGTCTTAATCTTATTATGGATCATGTATCACGATTTATAAGATAAATAAGTATTATTTATGCAATTTGAATTGTGTATATGTATTGCAGAAAAAGTAAGTAACCCTGATATAATCTTATGTTTTATCAAATACATGTGACTATTTGATTATAAAATAGTATATGATTATTTATGTTTTCACAAAATGAGGATCAAGCATGTGTTAGTAAGTGTTGCATGGTTTTAAATAGATGACATTTATCATGATTATCGTGCTATGTATATAAATTCGTGATAATTTAGAAGTTGCATGAAAATTAGAGTTTTCAGCATGATCATGAGTTTTATTCATCATGATGTTATCATTTACTTTCCAATGTATCTATGAGATAAGATTCATGAAAAGCGTAATATGGTTTATGAAGTCTCAGATTGCTATGTACGACCCTCGCCAGCGGATTATAGTAGCTCGGCATATAGCCCTCGCTAGCGGGTTATAATAGCTTGGTTTAGACCTTGCCAATGGGGAATAATAGTTGGCAAAGATTATGGCCCTTGCCAGCGGGTTATAGTAGCTTGGCAGATGGCCCCGCCAGCGGGTTATAGTAGCTTGGCAGATGGCCCCGCCAGCAGGTTATGACCCTGCCAAGCTTGGTTTAGACCCTGCCAACGGAGAATAATAGTTGGCAAAGATTATAGCCCTCGCCAATGGGTTATAGTAGCTCGGCATACGACTCTCGCCAGCGGGTTATAATAGCTTGGCTTAGACCCTGCCAACGAGAAATAATAGTTGGTAAAGATTATGGCCCTGTCACGGGTAATAATAGTGATCATAGCTGCACTATCATCTAAGAGCACGAATTTTAAAGCATGAATAATGACAAGTACAGATTTCAAAGCATGAATAATGATGAGTATGGATTTCAAAGTATGGGATAATGGCAAAAGTTTTATGATGTATAACCATGTTTATGAAGTTGCATAAATGGGCATGCATAGTTTTATAACTAGTTTGTTTATATGAAATGCTTACTTTTTTACAACTGTTAGTTTCTTAAAATAATGCACTGGCATGCAAAACATTAAACTTGATCTGATAAAATTATGCATGGTTACTTACTGAGCTTTTATAGCTCACACCCATTCATTTATGTTCTCACAGATAAATAGGATTGCTAGGAGCAAGGAGCGTGATATGCTTCAGGAGTATGGAAAAAAATGGAATATTAAATACTGATATTTTTAGAAGCTCTCTATCAATCCTTAATGATGAAACATTTGATTACATTCATGAATGAAACTGTTCATAATTGATTTGAAGTTTTGAAGTGGCTGCGTGTTATTGCGAGCAAAGGTTTGCAATAGCACGGCCGTGTCATGAATCGAATTCAGGGCGTGACAAACAGCACACCTTCGCCTTTTTTCGGTCATCTGTCAGACTACCCCAGGGTTGTCCCTTCTCCCCATACCTATTTATCATTTGTGCTGACTCATTGTCTCGTGCTCTGCGACATGATTGTGGGGAGCAAGTGCTGGAGGCCAATGTTTCGGCATGCCCAGCCGATCTCTCCCCTTCTCTTTACAGATGACTGCCTTCTACTGGCCAAAGCTTGGCCTAGGGATGCTATTGTTCTTCAGAGGATTTTGAAGGATTACTGTTGGGCATCGGGTCAGAGGGTGAACCTTCAAAGATCGACAGTTGCTTTCAACTCGAGGACTGCAGTGCGGGTGCGACAGGAGATCAGGGGGCTACTAGGTATGAGAGAGCAGGATGGGTCATGGACCTATTTGGGAGTTCCAATCATTCGGAGGAGGTTGCGTATCTCGGATTGTCAGGACATGGTGCACCGGGTGCAGCAGAGGTTGGAGGGTTGGAGGGCGGCATCGCTCTCCATGATGAGTGGGGTGACCTTGGTCAGGTATGTACTCTGCTCCATGCCTGTCTACTTGATGTCGAACACCGTTGTCCCCAAGACGGTGTTGATGAGGATTGAGAGGCTTGCTTAGAGCTTCATTTGGGGTCGCAGGGCGGTGGCTGGAGGGTTCATCTGGTGGACTGGGAGTCGGTATGCCAACCGACTAGGGCAGGAGGGTTGGGTATTCAGTCTTTACTGGTCAGAAGGAAGATACTGATTGCTCGACACACTGCCAGAGTTATCTTGGATCCACAGTCTGTTTGGAGCCAGATGATGGTCGCCCGGTATGGCCCTATTCGGAGCAGTGGGACTCCACTTGGGGGTCAGAGGGCGACACCAGTTTGGCGCGAGATCTGTAGGTATATACCTTTGGTCCTATTGAGATGCAGGTGGTTGATCGGTGATGGTCAGAGCATGGATGTGGTGGGGGACGCTTGGGTGGAGGAGCTCTCGTTGAGGCGTTGGCCGACCCTAGTTAGTGTTGAGGCCGAGTGGTGCGGCTGGGATACCCATCGGATCGATCAGCTGTTTAGGGAGCCACTTGCGGAGCTTCCAGGGCACCCTTGCCCCGATGTCAGGGTGTGGAGCTCGTCTTGCAGGGCTAGAGTCAGGGTGGCTGACGTTTGTTGTGTTGTCTAGGGTAGAGGGCAGTTGGGGGTGGATCTCGGCTAGATCTGGCGGTTTGGGCTACACCCCAGAGTGGCCTTATTTCTCTGGAAGGTCGCTTGGGGTAGGTTACCGACGAGATTACTGCTGTGCAGGAGGGGGATGGATATCCACCCCCAGTGCCCGAAGTGTCAGACTAATGAGTCGCTGGACCATGCTATCTTCTAATGCTACTAGGCCATAAGGGTCTGGAGGCGAGCAGGTTTCTCCATGGACTTATGGCGTCGCACGGCATCCTATCTCCAGGTACTTCGATGCTTGGTCGCGGCCTTATAGTCTAGACCTGAGGTTGTGCGGGCGACCTATACTGCCTATCAGATCTGGTTAGCGAGGAATGCATGGACTTTTGGCGAGAGGAGCCCTCACCCGAGGTGGTGGTGGGAGGGTGCGGATGCTGGTAGTAGAGTCCTCTCAAGCAATCTACTTGAATAGACCTTTGACAGCTTGGAATATCTACATATGCTCGTGGAGCGCCCTGTATAGTGTTTTTCACCTGGGAGCCCCCAACCTTGAGTTTCTTCAAGGTCAACTTCGATGGATGCGTCTTGCACGACGGCGGTGTGGAGGTGTGGGCTTCGTCGTCAAAGCTCCGGATTCTAGGGTGACCGCGGCCGGAGGCTGCTACTTATTCGACACCTCGGTGCCAGCGGCGGAGTTAAGAGTGGCTTGGTCGGGATTGAGCTATATTCGACGTGCTTTGCTGGAGTGAGAGGTTCTCTTGGAGGGTGACTCTGCGATGATCATTGGGTGGATCTTACAGGCATCGGGTGGGGTTGGCAATTACCACCCACTGCTGAGAGACATATAGGCCATGGTTTGTGACGGGATGGTGATCCAAGCGAGGCATGTGTTCAGAGAGGCCAATGGGGACGCGAATTGGGTGGCTTCTTTTGTTGCTGACCACTTAGGGGACCACCTATAGGTGGGCGAGGCGGAGTTGTCTAGTGCTCTCTGCGATGTATTACTTTTTGACTTTTTTGGGTATATCTGTACACGTTATGTATGATACTTCCATTTTAGCAAAAAAAAGAAAAAACTCCAATTCCGAACTAGTGAAAAAGTAGTTTTTCCATGCTCTTCATAGATTTTTCTCTCTCATGAAACATGGAAATCTTATTTTCATTTACTTGTTTTATCTCTTTTTTTTGAAAACTCGAATTAAACAAGAGGCATTTTTATATTTTTTTATTGATCATACTTTTTCTCTTTTTTCTCGCAAACCAAACATGTCCTAACAATAATATGTTTGGTTGTATGTTTGCTGTTGAGCTAACCCTAGAGGATTTGATCAGGCACAGGAGCAGCCATGCTACTTTCACATGGGATTGTAGCTAGAACCATAAATAGGTCGAATGCAGGTTGGATTCTTACCATATCGATATCCAAATTTGATATAATAATTAAAAAAATTGGATTCAGGTTTAGTTCCATTAAAATGGATAAGTTCCGGGCTCACATTATTAACAATTAGATTCGAGTTTGGATTTAAGTTTTCTTGAGGATTAGTTTAATGAATAAGTTTTCTCGAGGTTTAGTTAATAATGTCCAAAGCTAAGAGTATTCTTATCATAATAGTATATCATTACAAGAGTAGGATATGAAAAGTGAAAGAAGTAGGATATGAGAAATGAATGGTTGTTTTTTTTTTAAAAAATCCAAACACCTTTTAAAATAGATGAAGTTTCTATATATATTTAGTTTGATTGAAACAAAATCAAAATCTTAATATTGATTGGGATTTTGGGATTAAAATAGCAACTGATAAGAGTTCAGGAGAGCATGCATGAGAAAACAAAATTAGAGTTTAGAAGAGCATACACGAGAAAACAAAGTAAATCCAAATATGAATAAAAGGAATCAATGCAAACTATGCAGCCAATTTTTCTTATATTCCTATATTTACATGCATTATATATAATTAATTTTCTAATATTCGAGTTATCAGGTTTTCGGTTTCCAACATAGCTACATTTGAGTTTAATTTAATAAAAAATTGCATCCTACATATACATAATCCGAATTCAATCCAGTAAGATTATCAAAAACTTAATTTGAATTTATACCTAATTATTACAAAATAATCGGGTGAAGTTATCAAGTATTCGTTTGTCATTTTAACTATTTTTCTTTTTGCTTAGCTGGTCGCGGCTTTGCCATTCAAGATGATGGCGTTTGAATTCCAGTGGCAAATAAATATCAAATCTTATTAATTTTAAACAGGGACATAAAAACTTTTAGCTCATTATCAAATAAATATTATGTCATCAATACTTCATCGCCTTTAGACTTTGTTAACATTACCTAAGCCATCTAGTACTCGAGTGGTCTAGTTCCCATTCATAATCTGCACTCAGAACTTGTAGATGGAAAGGCAACTCTCCACATACACAACTTTCCTCCTAGATACGTACACATTGATTTCTCTATAAGTATTTCTATAAATCTTGCTTGAATATCTAATATCTAAAACCATTTGAATAACATCTTCTAAAAAGTTGCTCACCTTGGGGTATGCCCTCAAATTTTCTTCCATTTCAACTTCCTCCACAGCTTCTTCCATATCTAAAGGTGAAATCATAATAATGTCATGTTAAAATGGACCAAATCTCTGAGCTAAATATAGTTTGGAAGAGCATAACTTCTATATAGGCAAGCAAGGAACCAAGATTTTGCAACTGTGATTTCATTCCACCAATTATAGAAATTTTATTTTATTTTTGAAGGAATAGTGATAGAATTGTTGCAATCTCATGGAACTTCTTTCAAGAACAATCATGTTATCTTTGTTGCATAAGGATTATGTAAACTGAACTATTGGCCAAATCATCTATTAAAAGAAAAATCTTGCAGACTATGTGTATGTTAATTAGTTAAAAGGTTTTTACAAAAATTTTGTATAAAAAATAGACTAATTTGCATCTCAACGGTACATTCTATATCGATGAAGTACTCAAACTCGAGCACTTTCGCTTGGCATCTAAAGTGAAAAATCAAAAATATCATGCGTAATATAAAGCCATAACAATGACTACAATACATCTAATAAATTGTTACCCATGCTAAAGATTTCCTGGCTAGCTTTTAGTCTAGATAATCATAGTTTGGACAACCTCCTCCAGTTGTAACTTAGATGGATTGATTATATTGACTGTTGTTTTGATTTGATGCCATCGCATGTTGCTCATAATTCCCTGTATGGTCATATGGATTGTTCTGTCAGAGATTTGAGTTAAATTAATTATCTTTTCATCAAACCATGAACCATGAACTCAGGAATGTTGTCACTTGTTTGTTGCGTGAGCACATAAATTTCAAATAGATGAGTCCATGTCATGATTTTTTTGGAGCAAAAAGTTCACACATCTTTTCTTGAGCTATGAATAGTCTATTTGGTCTTTTATTTGTCATCTAAGCTTAATCAGAGACTCTTGGTATTTACAAAATTTTCTCAAACTGCCGATGAATACATGCAAACGACAGGCATAGATTTTCCTTCAAGTTATGTACAGATCCAAAATATTTTCTAGTGTAAAGTGTATGAAATAATATTACTTTTCATTTTTGATGTCATTATATGTTGTAATAACAATTGACATAAACTATTGAAGTAAAATTATATGATTGAGCAAAATTTCAAAATTTTCTTCAATAAATAATGTATTATTATATCACCATTCATTGTATACATTTATGGTTAATGAAAAGGCATGATGATGTTGGACGGTGGCCACAAAACATTGCTAAAACTAATCAACCTTGTAAGATATTGAAATTTTCGTATATAAGATGGAACAAGATGATCTCTTGGTGCAAATTCAGAGCCTTTAGTCCTAACACATATAAATAGTTTATTTGAAATACATAGATTCTTATTTCCTTTTTTACTTCAATTACTTGAGCGCGAGATATTGATTAAACACTCAATTATGCGTGGCTCTATATATGCAATAAAATAATCATATGATAATTACCTTCACTTTCAAAATTGTAGTCATAACATGGATGTCTCAATAATATTATACCAACATTGCTTTGATAAGTTTTATCATTGGACGATGATCGGTTATAATTTTTGATTGTATTTCTTCTTCTATACGTGCATTTGCTCATACATTTTCACCAGTAAAGTATGAGAATTAACTAGAATTTTAAACAACTGACAAGTATTCATTTTTCTAAAAGTAAATAATTAATGCATATCATAAAGTAAAATATCGAAGATGCGGGGGAATGAATGATGCACAAAAATAATGTGAAAAATACATATCACCTAATGAATTTTCATCGCAACAACTGCTAGAGAACAATTTTAGTTTAATGCTTGCAACAAAACATTTATGAGCAATACTCTATTTTTTTTATCAATTCAAATGGTACTTTAAATATGGAAAATCCTTAATTGTGATAGGGTTCAAAAGGATAAATCACAAACATTTCATAATAGCTATGTTATAGTCATGTTTTATGGATTAGTTACATTTTTTACTGCTAACTTGAGTCAACTTGACAAGCTACAATTGAAATATAACAAGTACCCTCATAGATTGAAAGAATATCATATTGATAGTGTATACTATTTTATTGTTTTAAAAAATTCTTAAAAGTTATTGATCTTTTGTTGAGCAAAAAAAACTCAATTTTATGTTTAGATAAGGACATCATATCTAGCCTTTTTAATATCCATTAGTTTAATTTTTAATATCAAAATTAAGATAAAAAAGAAAACAAGATAAACATTACTTCAAACAATAAAAACAACTCCCTTGTCTTTTAGATATTAGCCCTTAGGGCCAGACATGCCCATATCTTCACTATTTATGTCTCACATGAAGCCAACCACAAGGGTTCACTAAATGTGCAAATGCGCGCGCGCTTATATATGATTTTTTTTATGCACACAAGCAAAAGAAAACTTAAATTTATTTTGAAGGACTTTTTAATCGAAAATAATTTATAGTTTTGTTCATGGGTTGAATACTTATTGCGAATAAGAATTCACATTAAATTTAAGATTTTAGCAATATTCAAGCCATATATATCATTCATTTTAAAAGCAAAGTTTAAATCATTTAGCTCTATTCGAGTATCTGATACTCGTTTTAGAAAAGAATTCAAGTTTGTAACTTTACGTTCTAAATTTTAACTAATTTATTAGTTTCAAAGGCCAAAATCTGCATAAACTTTTATCATAAGAGTAGAGTTGAATTTGGATCAAGTTAGTAAAGCTCTTTGTGGTATTAAGTCGATTTAATAAGAATTTATATTACAAGTTTTAGTTGGGAAGTCTTCTTCGAAAGCTTATTTTAGTAAATATATGGATAAGAAAGCTATGGAAAAATAGAGGAAAAGATACCCAACTAAAAAACTTAAAAGAAAAAAATTATATTGGTGGTTATAATTGAGCCCGGATCCTGGGTCCAGACTCCGCAGAACAACAGTACTTATCATGGGCGTGATGCATCAATGACCATTGCACGGTATATGGACGGCGGAGCGGCGCCATCAAGTTTAGATGCGGCTTGCATTCAAGTCCTCCGTTCTTGCATTGATTGGTACTATTTTTTGATAGCTTTAGTAATTTTCCAGGTTACTTTAGGTTGCTGAGGGACCCTAAAAGGCGCCGCCCCTAATTCCACTTTTAACGTTTCCTACGTGTAAAGCTGAACCTGGCCCAAAAAGCTGTTCCCTGTTGAGATTCATCCAATGCCATCATTGCGTATCAAATCAGATGGAAAAAAAAATAAAGGCACAAATTAGGCCTCTTTTTATGCTGAGCAACACTCTGAAGATATGTTAGCCACATTAGAAGGGTTCTTTCTTACGCTGTGCCAAATTGGCTGCTTCTATAGAGTAGAATGAGTCGTTGTATCAAAAAGTAGCCTTGAAAAAAAAAAAAAGTCATTCCTGGACCCATCTCATTGGGCTACCTACATCCACTCGCTGTTCGCACGCGGACATGAAACGTCTGGCCCTCCCTTTATCACCACCCCTCCTCCCATTATTATTACACTTTACAAACTAAACAATAAATTTCTCACTACCAAATCCCTATTTATTTATTAATTATTTATGAGTCCTTTGTTCTTTTCTCCCTTGCTTACAGCTAAGAAATTTTTAAAGCAAGGTTATTTCTTTTCTTTGTCCTTTCCCATCCTATGCTCCTCGTACAAGTTTCTATACTGATAGCTAGAGCCACCGTCCAACTCAGAGGAAATCCAAACTTTTAACGGCAGATTTTTCTTCACGCACAAGAACATTATGCGGATTTGAAAGATGGAGATGGAACTCGTTTTGTTAAAGTAGTAGGTGGTGAGGTGGCGGCCTGTCGTCAACTCGCTTGGAGCCTGGAGGGGCCTCCGCCGTTGCTTCGCACGTTGGTCAACATGACAACGGCTCTTTCATTTCTTTTATTTCTTTTACCTCTAAACATTTCTCACACAAAAAAAATCGAGAAAATAAAGAAAGAAGGTTTAATTACAAGA
>JAOXJJ010001100.1:1081187-1116292 GCA_025769935.1 Phoenix roebelenii | reverse complement strand
CTTTTTACTGAAGAATCTATGGAAAGTCTGATATAATAATCTATAGATGGATCTCCAAATCATGTTGCATGTGAAAATGTCACAGATTGGCTGCATTCGACATTTCTTTTATATTCTTGTCCGGAACAAGTAGACAAAATAGACATTATCTGTTCTTCCAACACCTTTGATTTGTCTATAGGTCAAAATATCGTTATATGATTTTGGTTTATTTTGAGTCTTACGTTTCCTTTTCTCATTCCAACCTTTTGGTACTCTTTATGCATTGATTTTCACTGTACTGTACTTCCTTTCAACTGCTGTATCAATTCGTACTCACATCAGCTTTTCCTGTATATGTGAGAGAATGCAAATGTAAACGCTCTCATAGATTAGCATAGTGGGCAAAATAGATAGTTTTTCATAGCTTCCAACCATAATGTTTTCAATTATGACCCACTTAAAAGTGGATTTATGAAAATGCGGCTGACATGACAGTCTCACAGGCCGTAAACAGAAATATTATAGGATAAAAGTACGCAAAAGTAAAGATCCACTAGAATGGGAACATTGAAATATTTAATATGAATACTTCTAAATTTTTATGACATGCATGCATGTTGTGTTTATATATGTAGGATTTGTTGTAAGGTTGATAGGATTTGATACCAGATCTAATCAGGACACATGTAGAAATGGGGTTTTACAAGTAGATATTATCTACCAACCAAGGATTTAAATGCCATGGACATGCGGCATTCTGGTCAGTAAGTTGTACAGCACGTGTTCTGCTATGCTGAAACAAAAACAAATCCCCATTGACTGTATCAACTTGTGCTGAATTGGCATTGGTCAATATGGGCTGAAACCTCTCAATACCGAATGGTTCGCCTAATTGGTACAACACGTGTTCTGCTGAGCTGAAACAAAAACAAGGACTTAGGTGCCCTGTTGGCTGTGTCAACTTGTTTGGCCAGCCGGTAGGGGCTGACACCTCTGAATACCGAGTGGTTCGATTTGTTCCCAATATCGACCAAATGTGGAAAGCTGGTACTGGTCCAGCATAGCCAGAAAATTGAAAACACTGTCTGAATTGCTGGGAAAAAAAAACAAAGATTGATTTTCGAGACCTCTTTTCTCTATGTCAAGTCATCTAAAAATGGACGGTTCAAATAGCACTGGTGCGCTATATAGGCAGAGTATGAAAAGGCCAATCAGGTTTGGCGACATCAAGTCAAATTCAAGGATGGAAATTTCAAAGACATCCGGGTATGATATACTATATCTAAAATGCCTATAAATAGAAAATTATTTATTTTGGAGGCCACTTGCATATGCATAAAGTTGTCAGAAATGAATGATTTACATAGCACACACAAACAATGTCTCATTTGATGTATGGGTAGAAGGCATCAGAAACAGTTGAAATTTGGTATCCGTGTGCTTTGACTTTTAAGACCTCTAGATCAAATCAAAATAGGGTGGAAGAGAGGGGTTCAAACACTGTCGAGTGAGCTAAAGCTCAACAGCCTTTATCTCTAACAGTGTTGTTGTAATCTAATCAGTGATTAAAATTAAATATGTCATCATTTGCCATGTACTTGACTTTTTTGGGCGGATTTAATGCCCAGTTGAATAGCAAGAAATCTTATCCTTTCTCAAGTGCTTGAAAATAAAAGGAGGATCTTTATCTCATTTGGCAGTGTGTGTTGGACTCTTTCTTCCCACCCTGTTTGTGTGGGAAAACTAAAAAAGGTGCATGTTGTGTATACATGTGCACCTTTGTATACACATGTATAGCTTTAATTTTACCACGTCATAACTAATTTGGTAGTGCCCTATGCTCAAACGTATGGCGCATCATCCAAGGCAATTATTCACACAATTTAATGAACTCTACATACTTGAAGACACATGTGGACTAAAATTTAAGTAGTTTGTGTGTTTCCCACTTATAGATGAAACAAGTCTTTTATTCAGTATTTGATAAACTGTGCATTTAAGTAGATACCTGATAATAGGTAAAATCAAGTACTTTGAATGCTTAAGTTCATGATGTAATGTGATTTGTTGATTTGAATGTCTCACCTCATAGTTTACAGTGTTTCAGATGTTGTTTATCATGTTTAATGATATTGGTTTATCATCTAGATGTTCCATTATTTGCCCTCATAAAATTAAACCTTCAATCTTCATGATAAAATGTTGGCCCAACTCTATCTATCTGCATGCATACACATATATCGTAAGTATACATAACATACCATATCCATAACTACTAGGCCTTGTTTCAGTTTTTAAGTGTTGGCTTTATGAATATTCACTTGCCAAGAATTCCTGTGGTGTTATTCAAAGCTTTTTCAAAACCTTTGTTGTAACTATCAGCCCTATTGTCTTAGGTCCTTCCATCCTTTCTAATATCCTTTGATGCATTCTAGTATCTCACCTTACTAGGCCACACAATCTTCTTTTGACATGCCTGTATCATCACAATGAGTTATCCATCACTTTGTCTGTGACTAATGTGAGTCCTGAATCACATATACAAAAGCATATAATTGCAAGCATAGATACAAAAATAAAAGGTCCAGACCTGGAGTGTAGGTTAAAGTCTAAACTAAAATTTTCAGATTTTCAAGTAAAAGAATTGACTTTGAAATTCGCATTTTGACTGTTTTGTGGTAGTCTTAGGCATTTCATGCGGATACATTGGGTTTTCTCTCAAAGGTGCTATTTTGCCTTAACTGTCACTGATGTGCAAAATAGGATATGAAATGAATAGTTAGGTTTCGTCCAATTTTGCTATGTGGGTTTTGAATTGAAGCTAACCAAAATACCTTGGTTCATCTCTAACCAAAGTGTACACTGTAAAAGTGACGTGTCAATTTTCTGAGTTGGATGATCTGAATGAGTGTTTGATTTTGGCCAGTTTCAGCCAGTTTTCGTATTGGCCAAATCTGAAGCTTTTGGTTACAGCCTATTAAAGCATAACCAAGGCTGAACCTTGCTTGCAGAGGAACCAAAGGTGATATAGGATCCAACTGGCATACTCTAAGGGATAAGGTTTATATATATCTTTATTTGTAAATTTTCACGTGCTTCTTTTTTCTGAAGTTTAATTTCCTTTTGGGCAATATTATCAATAATATGCTTATCTTTATCAAAATTTGTTCAGTTCTGTAAATGTTTTCAGTGTACTAATGTATCGCTTGAGGGATCATCTTCTTTTCTTGTTTCTGTAGATCTTATAGTTTCATTTACTACCTCTAATTCTAAAAAGGAAAAGAAATAAATGAATCACTTAGATTGAACTGAATATTCATGTTTGCAACTGCTTCTCTCCCTTTTTTCCTTGTGAATTATTGGGACGAATTAGAAATGTTCGATAGAATTGTCTGTTAAGTGCATTATAGTCAGAACTTATGCAGAGCATTCTAAATCTTTGCTATAAACAAAGCTAAATTGGTTACTTTTGTGTATTTTTTTTTTGTCAATTTGCATGCTTGTTTGGCAAGGATTTAAATCTTGGTACCAAGCCCCATCTCAGTTGGTACTTGGGATGGTATGGTATTGGGGGAAGGTGGTACAGTCGAGATGGAATGAAACAGTCAGTAACAACAAAAATAAAAAGGAAGCAAAATTGTGTCCTTGTCCATCCCAATCCTTCCCGATTACCCTGATGCATTGCCAGTGTCGGGACTCAACCGGGGCATTTGGATGGACCGAGATGACTAGGACATCCCAATTCAAGGGAGAACCAATGTCCCACACCCGTCCCACCCTTGTTTTTCTATTGGAGTGGTAGGGGACCTAAATCCTTAATATATATTGTTACTAATATTGTTTTTATCTTACTAGTTCTTTGTGACTTTGTAAAAGATGTATGATGTCAATAGGATTGTTAACACCTAAGACCCCAAGAAAAATCCCTGTTCATCTGCCCCTTTCATTGGAAATATTACATGTATACCTCGTACATCAGCCATACCTTGCAAAAATATATGTATCATTTAAATAACTTTGCTTATTAGTATTCTTTTCTCTACCACATTTTTTTGTCTTTCTTTCTTCTTGCTAGAGTTACTGGAATTAACCATCATGCATAGGCTGCTTTTTCTTTTTATTGCCAAATGGCTTTAACTTCTGTTTTGTTTGCTTTTGCCCGTCGTATCCCTTTTTTTATTATGTTTTGCTGAAGCACTGAAGTCAGCGATGTTGGTTAATGGATCTCGTATGCTTCGATGTCGAGTGTTGATTGTTGCTTGTTATAATTGATTCTATACTCAAATTAGAATCTAGAATTTGTTTTAGTTGTATTAAAAGTTTAACATCACTCTGTTTTTTTGTTAAACCAATCAAACATTGGATTCAAATTTGAATTATTAAGTGACATCAGGAAGCAACTTGACCATGCAATTGGAGGAAACATTGTGAGCTTAAAATTTTAAACCTGATGGAAATGTAGTTATTTTGAACCTAAATTTGAATTCTGCTTCCTAATAGCTTAATTAAGGCGACTCTAAATTTTTGATTAACTAATTTTAGATCAATTTTTCTCACTCGTTGATGCATAGCTTATCTTAGATGAAATGAGTGGAGGTTGGATGATAAAAAATTGGTTATACAAAAGAGAAGTCTAACTCTGGAATAAATCATAGGTTGCATTGCTTCTTTTTTTTTTTTTAATAATTTATGTTGAAGTTTTAGGTACATATTTGGTTAAAAAGAAAAAAGTTACCAAAAGGAATAATTTAAGATGAAAGAGATTGAAGACTATGTTTTCTGAAAATTTTATTGAAAGTGGAAATGTTCAAGGTCATGATTGTGGGATTTTTTTGAATTCATACAATATATTTGTATAAAAAATAAAACATGTAACTCCAGAGAATTCATATAATCATAAAATATCATGATTTTGTAATATATTCACAAACTTCCTTAAACAAGTTCCAATACTGGTGTTTTTCGTTAAAGATAGGGGGTTTTCACTTGCTAGGTGGGTTAAAAGTTTGCAATAAAAACTTTCAGGGCAAAGACTTTTCTGGTTGACGTGCATGCAAGAACTATTTGGTGTTGGTCCATTGTGTAATTTGTTAATGAATGGTAATAGTCATTATAAAGGTGCTGAGAAAGGTTGGGTGGGTGGCTTTGATTGTCATGGCATAGAAATGATGTTGCATGGATGACATTAACTACCATATCATGCTATGTCATGTTCAGGGTGCGGGTTAGGTGTCTGGTAATCACGGATGACAGTGATCACCAAAGAGAAAAAATGATTTTGAGGTGGCTGTTAGTGGGAAATTGCAAATATTAGTTGAGAGCAAGAAGAGTGTATGTGATATCTTATCAAACAATCAGCACTTGGGCATCTCCCTTGCCTGTGATGAAAAATGGGCAGTTGTCATTTATACACTTGTAGAAGAGATAAAAGAGAGATAGAGAGATGAGTGCAGGGAATTCTTTTGGACTGGAGAAACACCAATACCTGTAATGATGTGAACTGAGGCATTTGAAGGTGGAGCCCTATGGATGGTTCTTTGGTGCATTTTCATTCACCAGTCTTGGTTTAATCATAGCTTGAAAGGAGGAAAAAATGTTTGGCAGTATACCACTCAACAAAAGAGAAAATTGATTCAAAGAAGATTATAATTATCCTCTTTGCAAGGACAGAGTACCCTATATTGATAAAAAAATGCTGGGTGATTATGGTTACAAGATGAAAGTGGGTAGAGAGATATCTTGTGCAAGCCCTACATGAAACTAAATGAATGGATGCTCAGTTTTCGTATTACAGCCACTGAAGAACGAGCAGGATGTGGGCTTGTGTCTGTGATTATCACATGATAAGGGAATTTGTCCCCTTCAAGATAGGTGGGTTAGTAGGTGGACAGCTGTAACTATAGGATAAGATAAGAAAAAGATATTTGTGATCTTTCTAGAAAGTGAGGGCGCATGGATGGTTACGTTCGCATAAGTGGTTATGTTCACATAAAACAGAGGCTGTGAAGTGGAAGAATATCCTCGGGAATGGTGATCTAAAGTGAGGGTGCATGGATGGTTACGTTCGCGTAAGTGGTTATGTTCACATAAAACAGAGGCTGTGA
Organism: Phoenix roebelenii; assembly: GCA_025769935.1. Classification (NCBI taxonomy): domain Eukaryota; kingdom Viridiplantae; phylum Streptophyta; class Magnoliopsida; order Arecales; family Arecaceae; genus Phoenix; species Phoenix roebelenii. The sequence goes on along the minus strand of JAOXJJ010001100.1, from coordinate 1,110,206 downwards.
AGTGGAAGAATATCCTCGGGAATGGTGATCTAAATAATTGGAAAAGAAAAGCAATCATATTAATTAAGGTCATTCTCGAAATGAGGTGAAATTATTAGCAGGAATTTGAGGCACTTCCCGACACCCTTACTATTTGTGTAAGAGACTGGTATAATGGGCTTAGAGAGCTCAGGGGTGTTCTGTTTCTGACTTAAAGCAAGACTGTTAAAGTGCCTACATATAATTTGATTTACCTTTCATCCTTCTCTTTTATGTGTACTCTAAATTCCTCATTCTTTTATCTTTTTATTTTGCGCTACCCAGTAGTCAGAGGGAGAGGTATCTGGCTCCTACATTATGCGCTCAAGCAGACTAGCCTACCTGTGTCAAACTGAGGTATGGAGGTATTATATTCACAGAGTTGGAACTAAGATAGACATGCTTATCTAAATGTTCTTCTACATAGATGTTCTTTTATCTAAAAGTTCTTCTATTCTCTGTTGGATGCACGAGATGTTCGTTTGACAATCTGAACCATTAATTGGTATGAAAAAGACCATGCGGGTTTGAAGTAATCTTGATAAGATATTTTGTGGATAATTGAATTTCGTGCTAACATGTATCATCTGATGGATAGCAATTTATCATTTAAAAATGAATGTTAAATGGCCTTTACAATCCAAGAATAATATACGTGAAAAAAAAAGATGGATAAAGCAAATATATTGAAACATTAAGTGACAACTAATTGTAAATGCTGTAATTGATTTTGTATGACCTTAATATCAGAACACAATGTTTGTCTAGGTATATGGATTGGTGAATTTTATTTTATTTTATTTATAAACATCTTTACTTTTTTATGGAAGTAGACTATAATCTGAGAGTTGTATAATCCACTGCTTACTCTCTGAACTTTTGTGGTGTCTTTTTTCCTTTTTGTTTTTTGTTTTTTCAATATATAGAGAGTATTGAAGTCAAGAACCTACTAGTTTTGGATGGAAGAAACGAGAGGCAGCGGCAAAAATCCCTGTGGAGAATCCTCTCTGACCACATCATTGCCTTCACCAGGATGTTTGCCAACTTCCCTGCAATCCCTGACTTCCCCAGTTATTGATGAAAAAGCCGACACTGATCACCAGCAGAGAATTATGGTAAAAAATCCTGAGACATCAGTTCAGCAAGATGTTCCCAATTGCTTATCATTGGATCATAATACATCAAATTCATTGGAGAAGTCAAATGCATCAGGGGTTACCAGCAGCAATGCGGTAGCTCTGTCATCAGAAGTCCTTAGTGATCCAGTACCTCATTCATTGGATACATTGGGAGAACTGCAAGATATGCCACATCATCTTGAAGAAAGGACTTCTGATAGAGTAACTGATGTTCAGATCAGTCATGACTCTAGTTCTGCTGTTGAAATAAGAAAGACAGAAGAGATGCTCCATGATGTTCAGATCAGCTATGATTCTACTGCCACTGTTGAAATAAAAAATACTCAAGAGATGCCTCATAATGTTCAGATCGGTTGTGATACTAAGACTTCCCATGATGTTCAGATCAGCGATGATTCTACTGTTACTGTTGAAATAAAAAAGAAGGAAGAGGTGCCCCATGATATTCAGATCAGTCATGATTCTACTGCCAATGTTGAAATAAAAAGCACAGAAGAGACAGCCCATGATGGTCAGGTCAACAATGATTCTACTCCCTCTGTTGAAATGAAAAAGACAAATGATAGGCCTCATTTGCTGCATGATAAGCTTGATCATCATGTGGAGGTTGGAAATACACACAAGAAGATGCAAGAATCAGCTTATTCTTCTCAACATGTAAAACATGAATATGCAAACAGAGGCCTTGTCGACACTGCAGCACCTTTTGAATCTGTTAAGGAAGCTGTCACCAAGTTTGGAGGAATTGTTGATTGGAAAGCTCACAAAGCACAGACTTTAGAGGTAATATATATTTCCTTTTGAGAAGTGTGATATGCTTTGCATCCTGCGTGCCCTCTGTGGTCATATGTTTCTTCACATTTGCTTCCATTTTATTTCCTCAAGGTTACCGTTGCCTTTTAAAGCAAAGTACCTTTCAATTACCATTATGCTTTTCGTGCAGGTGGAAGCTAGACAATTTATTCATTTAAATTTAAATGAAAGAAAAAATAATATTATCTAATACCTTTTTCGAAAATAGTATTATCCTTATTTATTTCTAAGTACTCCCATTATGGAACTCATGAAAGCTTTCTAGAACTATTTATCTTTCGATACAAAGTTCATACTCCACAATGAACTCCACAATTACTTCCTTTTGATCTCTTTATTCCTTGCTCGACTTACAATTTTCAAAACAAGAGTCTTCTTCCTACAACCTAGACTGTGAACTTGTGATATTGATTCAAAAGATTCTGTATTCATAATTTCAGATGGTTGCCACAATCCTTATAAGATCTCACGACATCTCAATTTTTGATAGGGAGGTTTCTGAATTTATCAATTTGGTTAATGCAGAGACACAAACTTGTCCAACTGGAACTTGAGAAGGTACAAGAAGAAATTCCAGAATACAAAAAGCAATCAGAAGCTGCAGAGGAGGCTAAAGCACAAGTACTGAAGGAGCTAGACAGCACTAAGAGACTTGTAGAAGAACTAAAGCTGAACCTCGAGAAGGCACAAACTGAAGAGGCCCAGGCGAGACAGGACTCGGAACTTGCCCAACTCAGGGTCAAAGAAATGGAGCAAGGAATTGCTGACGAAGCTAGTGTTGCAGCCAAGGCACAATTAGAGGTTGCCAAAGCAAGGCATGAAGCAGCAGTTGCAGAATTGAAGTCTGTGAAAGAGGAGTTGAAAACAGTGCAAGAAGAACATGTCATATTAATTACTGAAAGGGACATAGCAATCAATGAGGCTGAAGAAGCTGTATCTGCATCCAAGGAGATTGAGAAGACTGTTGAGGAACTGACTCTAGAACTTATAGCAACAAAGGAATCATTAGAATTGTCTCACACTGCACATCTTGAAGCAGAAGAACATAGAATTGGTGCGGCCCTGGCTAGAGAACAAGATTGTCTTACTTGGGAGAAAGAATTGAAACAAGCTGAAGATGAGGTGCAACAGCTAAATGAACAGCTTTTGTTGACAAAGGACCTCAAGTCAAAACTAGATACAGCATTGACTCTCTTGTTGAATCTCAAGGCTGAGCTAGCAGCTTATATGCAGGCAAAGCTGAACCAAGAGTCCGAGGGAATTGAGGAAGAGAAACGAACAGATGATACAGAAGAAGCAAATAACATTGGGAGATCCATTCAAGAAGCATTAGCTTCAACACGAAAGGAGTTTGAGGACGTAAAAGCTAATATTGAGAAAGCCAAGGATGAAGTTAATTGTTTGAGAGTTGCGTCTTCATCCCTTAAATTGGAGCTTGACAAAGAAAAAGCAGCCCTCACCAACTTGCAACAGAGGGAGGGGATGGCATCTATAGCAGTGTCTTCTCTTGAAACTGAGCTTGATAGAACAAAGCAAGAAATAGAAACGATTCGCACAAAGGAGAAAGAAGCTAGAGAGAAGATGGTGGAGCTACCCAAGTTTTTGCAGCAAGCAGCTCAGGAAGCAGATCATGCTAAGTCGGTTGCTCAGTTGGCACGAGAAGAGCTAAGAAAGGTCAAGGAAGAAGCAGAACAAGCTAAAGCTGGTGCAAGCACCACAGAGATCAGATTAAATGCAGCTTTGAAGGAAATAGAGGCAGCCAAAGCATCAGAGAGGCTGGCACTTGCAGCAGTCAAAGCATTGCAAGAGAGCGAGCAGGCTGCAGGTGTTAGGGGTGATGACTTCCCTAGTGGAGTGACTGTTTCATTGGATGAGTACTTCAGTCTTAGTAAGAGAGCTCATGAAGCCGAGGAGCTTGCCCATGAGAGGGTGACAGCTGCCATTGCACAAATTGAGGTGGCTAAGGAGTCCGAGTCAAAGAATTTAGCAAAACTGGAGGAAGCATATGGGGAGATGGGCGAAAGGAAGGAAGCACTGAGAGTTGCAATAGAGAAGGCTGAGAAGGCCAAGGAAGGCAAACTGGGAGTGGAGCAGGAATTAAGGAAATGGAGAGCTGAACATGAACAGCGAAGAAGAGCTAGTGATGCTGCTAAAGGTGCTGTGAATCCTTCGAAGAGCCCACCCAGAGGTTTTGAGCATAGTGAACCAAAAAGCTTTAGTAAGGAAGAAGTTGATGTTCTTGTCCATCCCATCTCCAATCCGAAGTTATACATGGCAGATGAAAGTCCAGAGAATGCTGTACCAGGGTTGAAGGCAAGGAGGAAGAAAAAATCTCTCCTTCCTCGAATTGTCATGTTCCTAGCGAGAAAAAGGTCTCAATAGCTCGAGTAATGGAATGCTATGTTTAGTGTGTTGAGTCATCTTTGTCGTACTTGTAAAATAAGTTAAATTTGTTGTTGATATGCTGACATGATGCAAATTTGTAATTTGTTGGTATAGGCTTTTGGAGAACAAGTCAAAAGAGGATGTTTGCGTGAATTTTGTAACGATTAAAGTCTAAAATTGTAAGTTATTTGAGCACTTCATGGTAAGTTATGTGATAATTTTGATTTATAGTTTGTAATATCCCTAGTACATTAAGATGAGCTGTGTCATTGTTGTATCATTTCATTAGTATGCTGTTTGTTCTCTAATCTTCTCAAAGAACTGTGCGAAGACAATGCACAACACCTAAAATTCCCATGGCTTGAACTCCATCATGGCCTTGATTCTGGCAACCAACTCTCACTCGAGTTTTGGTTGAACCGAGATTGTACTTATGATCTGTATATTGCTTTTAGTAGCAGCATAATATATGTGGTTTGAATGTGATCAATGTTGTGAACGGTTTATCATGGATAACACTTTTTTTTTAAAGCTACTTGCGGCAAATGGTGGACTCACAAATAATGCGAAGAAAATAGGTGCAGCGAAGGCCTGCGACTTTGTGTTGAAGATGATTGCCATACGTCTGGAGACGGGCAGCATTTAGGGGCTGAAATGGGGGCAAGTAGTGTGCTAATATGACTTGAACCTAATGCGATATGTCAAGCCTGATACAGAAGACCTGTTCAATTAGATATTGGGTCAGGATCAAGTTCCAGAATTGAATGTGATAGCTATTTGATTTCTGACCATCACTGAATTCACCATTGGACATGGATGTTGCCTTGCAACATCAGGCCAATCCTACTGGTAGACGTTTCTGCAATACAGATCTGTACTGGTAAATGTCATTGCCACATCTGCGGATTTGAGAAGTTCTCATGATCCAAATTACAGAACTAGCTGAAAGGATGTAGATTTAGAATTGACCTCACACCATCCTCCTGGATGAATTATCAAGGATAGTTTCAGGCATTTAGCTGATCATGGACCATATAGTCCCAACTTAAGTTAACAACAAACAGCAAAAAGGTAAAAAAATAACATGAATTTATCACAATGGTCATATTTGAAAGAAGGATATATTTTTCTATATCAAATTTAAGGAATGAATAGAAGGGTGCGTACGTTGAGTCCATAAGCGACACTAATGGTGATTTCTCAGGCTAAAAGATCAATTAGAGCAAAAATTCCATTACGCACAACGAAAAGAATCATAACAACCAGAAAAAAAAAAGAACTTCATATAGAGGATTACTGTTTGAGTTGGTAAAAATCACTAGGTTTTGAAAGTAGTAACCTAAACGAAGTCGTATCTTCGTACGAATTTTGGCCAGCTTTCTCTTTACAAAAACTAAAATTTTAGAATCCTAGGATGCATTACTTTTGCACGGTAACGCCATAATGACTTGAACACTAAAAAAATTAGATTTAATTTAAGATATTTATTTAATAATAGCAATTTCAGCCCTTGGCCTAAAAATTTGATAGATGAATAGAAAATATAATTACCTCAAAACACTTTGGGCCATCATACTTTTCCTAAAGCTGCTTGGTCAGTGCAAACAAAAGATTCAACTAGCAAGTTAAACATACTTTAGCCATAAAATGGCTAGTTCTTAATTTAGAGCTCTTAAAATAATTATATTTGTAAATAGGAAATATCAAAATTATATTTCAAACGTACAGGTCCCTTAATTCTAAGCTATTAATTGACTCTTCTTGCAAGCATAGGATCATCTTGCAAGCATCTAAACAAATGATTTTTGTTTGGATCATCAATGATGGTCAAGACCATAATCATCTTCTGAAAATTCTTCAATCTTGACTTTTAAAGCCGCTTTACATGATGTATAAAACAATGAGGCACTGGCTACCTGCCGATAAAATCTTTTGGTGATTTTATCTTGCCTTTTTCACCATTAGGTAGTTTAATTAGCAGTAATAGTAAGGAATATTTGTTTTTGGGTTAGCTCACATTTGTCTTTGATCCTTATTACTGCAGGGGGGAAATGATTAAAGAAACAAAAAGAACAGGTCTTGGTCAAACCAGGTAAAATGGAGATGGGCTTGCTCTGGGTTCCAAGAAATGTAATCCCAAGCCCTTCCAGAGCCGCGCCAGCGTCTCTTTGTGCGAGGGCGGGGGAGGGGAGCCATGAGGGCAACGGCGATCGACCTCCCGGAAACGCTCCGCTCTCCATCTCCTCCTTCCTCCCATTTCAGGTTTCCCTTTCTCTCTCTCTCTCTCTCTCTCTCTCTCTCTCTCTCTCTCTCTCTCTCTCTCTCTTTTACTGATTGTGTATAAAATTAACAGCCCTGGGCGCCATTACCACGTCGCCGTCGATCGGCTCCAGTTCAAGATGGTGGCTCTCTCGGGATTCTTGTTCTGGGTTATGGTATTGACCAACTTGAGTGAAAGGGGGTGGTCGGTGGCGTCCGTCGCTGCCGGTGGTGATATGCTGCAGAGCTGGACGCCCTCTGCGCGGTCTCCAGCCTTACCTTTATCTAGCTTTCGTCCCTGGTGGGTGGCCTTGATCACTCTCTCTTTCTATATGCTCAATTGTGGAGTTATTTTAACGATAAAAATCGGATTTTGGGGGTTGTTTTATAGGTTGAGGACAGGCTTGTTAACTCTTTGTGCGGGGGTGACTCAAACACTTGCTAGCCTTTCCAAAGTTTGGTTCCTTTTTATGTCCTTCACTTTCAGGAAAATGAAAGTGCAACATTAATCAACTTAAAATTAGGAGTCTTTTTTTTCTTCTTTTGGTAAACCAGCTTCTCACTACATACGACGATGAGAGAGCCCAGAACTATCGCAAAGCAAAACACGATCTAATGCCTGCGGCATATGATCGGAGGGACCCAAAATACAAAACCAGAATGGTGGGCTGCATAGGAGGCGACCCAGTCCGCAACCATGCTCGTCTTTCGAAACACATGCGAAACCCGAAGTAATTCTAACTCCTCCCCCATGCTCCGGAAGTTTCGGAGTAATGGGTGCAAGTCCGACCTAGCCTGTCGGCAGCGAATCCAGTCCACCACTGTGGTCGAGTTACCCTCTAGAAGAATCTGTCGGGCACCCAAGTGTACTCTAACATATACAAGACCCTCCCATGCAGCGTGCAACTCCGCCACATGGATGGATCCATCAAATGTGTGCCGGCCTCCGGCCACAATCAGTCTGGAGTCGTGGTTTCTAATCACAAAGCCCACGCCATATCTGCTACCGCCCTCCGCTACGCTACCATCGGAATTCACCTTAAGAGAACCAGAGGATGGAGGCTCCCAGGATACCAGTGGTATCATCGCATACCTATGCAGGGAAGAAGAGGAGCCCCAGATATTCCTATCATCTCCAGATGAAGAGTCAGCTGCAGCGCTCACCAGCTCGACTGTATGTGCAAAAGCTCTAGTAACCACCGATCTCGGATAAAAACCTCTGCCCTCAAATATCCTCACGTTTCTGTCCAACCAGATGTGATATGCCACATAAGCCCATACTACTCCCCTGTCTTCCGTATCGAATCTTCGAGCTGAGTCCCTCAACTGACTCAAAAAGGCCTCAGTAGAGATGAAAGACTGTCGACGGGTCGCTACGAGGCCCCACACCTGATGCGCCCGCGGGCATGTAAACAGAACGTGACCGGTGGTCTCCTCCTCCTCCGGGCATCCTTCGCAGTCAGCTGGTATCGGGACGAGTCTTTTTATCCTTGATTTCTGCCATTGTTTTTGTTGTTTCTGGTGAGATTGCCAGTCACTGTGTTTATGAAAGCTGTGGCTGGTAGATAATTTTGTAAGTAGCCGAGAGTACAAAGTTTTTGAGTGCCTTCCGAGAGAAATAAACAATATTTAAGACTGGTGGATATACAAAGAAAGGTGGCAAAACAAGTTTGTAGTGCTAAATCTGATGCTTAGCATGATTTTGTATGATTTGTTGGGCAGTTAGGCATGATATGGATGACCGAGCTTGGGTGCATGTTATTTTCAGAACAAATATAGATTCAAGTGATTCAGACTGGATACTATCACTAATATTAGTCATTGAGTGAGAATTACTGAGAATAATTAATGTCAAAAAACCATAGCATATGCAGAGTTGTGTTTGGACAATTTTGTTCAAATTAGCTGGATTAGTGAGCTTTGTAAAAGATGCAAAAGAGGGAAGCACTAGGACCTAATTAATACCAATATTTCAGTTGGCCTTTTTTTTTCCCGATTGTTCGTAACCAAATTTCCAAACCCTATTCTCACTATTCTTGTTACGAAAGCTAAGGACAAGGGATCAAATTTTTGTTTTGTGGTGCCCCAAGTTTAGTAATGTGCTGTTCTTTCTGAGGATGAAAAGGGCTTTTCAACCAATGGAATGCTGGATTTGAGCAGGCTAATTGCAACTAGGTTAGCTTAGAATTGGTGGATAGGTTGCTTGAACATGGTTTGTAGAACAGAGCTTGCATTATATTCGCCAGCATCAGTTTGGCCTTATCTTCGAACATCACAGATAGAGGGGACAGAGATGATCTTTTCATTCTGTCTCCTTGTTTTCATAGATTGATTACCTTGGGAAGTTGACAAATAATTTAGAACTTGCAGGTGTGTGTTACTAATGTTATTCTATCACTCTATGGTAATATAAGTCAGTTTTTTCCCAGTCAATTCCTTCATGCATATAGAAAAGGGCACACATAATTAATTTGTGTAAATGTCCTCCATATTTGTGGCTGGGAAGGAAGTGCAAGTTAAGAGATGCTTTTTCTTTTTCTTCTTTTGTGGGTGCACGTGTGTACATTGATGTGTTGAAGACTTGATGCAAGAAAGAACCTGGTAACCACTCAAACTAGGGCAATAAAATCTTTAGGTTTGCTTATCACAGAATCAGTTGATGCAATCAAGCTAATCTCTTGCTTTAGAGTCGCTCAACTCATTAACCTGCTGATATGTTGATGAGAATTTCATAATGCTGATTTTAGATATACAGAGCATCCGCCTTTTATTTCTCATGTCACCTGACTGGTCTGTCAAAGGAAAATCTAGAAGGCTCTCTATTGTAAATTATAGAATGCTTCTCTGTGGGCTCCCGAAGGATTTATTTAGCAAATTATTACATGATTGACCTTCAGGCTTCCCAAAAGATTCAGATTTTTAAATATTAACTAGTATGGAGGAGCATAAAGTTCAAAAAGACTATAAAACACCCTTAGAATTTAGCAGGGAAGTGAGAAGCCAAAGTATATGCAACTATAGGAGGCATACCTATCTGTTGGACTGGGAAGGTTGGGTATATAAGGATGCAATTCTCATATCTCTTTCTTGCGCTTATGTTCTGCTAACCTGTCATCCTAAAATAATTGAGGAGCCCTAAGAACTGAAGATAAATACCAAAAATATTTTAAGTAGATGGGAAAAGAATTCTTGGTTTGGTCAAGTGTTTGACTCTGTTCTTTCTGGGAAACAGATGGCTGGTAAAGGTGAAGATTTATTCCAAAGCAAAAGAAAAAAGGTGAATATTTATTTCCTTGCTAATGAAGTATAGTTTGACTCAACATCATGGATTGCCTGCTGATGCAGTGGATTTTCAGTCTACATCATGGATTTAAATACTGGCTAGTAGTGGTCCATGCCGGTGGGTCCAATGTTTCCCAGTGAACCTGTACCTGGCAGGTACTCTGGGAGAGCTGAATAAGCCTCTGATCTGGTATTCCTTGTGAATTGTTATTTGGAATATTGGCCTGCAGAATCAGCCTCCACTGGCAGAACCAGCCTGTGAACCAATGTATGGGCTGATATAGACTGATACAAACAAGTACAAACTGGTTTCAACGAATTAGCATTGTGCTTTTACTATTATTTTTCTTGCTCTTTACAACAAACAGCCAAATAAGGTGAGAAGGATAGAAAAGAGTTGCAGGAGAAGAAGAAAAGTTAGAAGAAAGAAAGTTCATTTAGAAAATGTATGTGCATCATCTAGAAAGTGTATGTGCTTCTTCTAGAATCCAGAATGATTCTACAGACATAACAGTTCCAAAAAAGCCATATGATTTTTCAATTAATGATGTTAGACTTGCTATGATCTGGTACACAAAGTTTTCTAGTTTTCAGACAAGTTTATTTAACTTTTCACAACTTCTTTCTAATGTTCTTTATTCTTGTCCCTTGAGTATTTTTGTTTTTAATTGTCAATATGCTCAGAACCTGTGCATGGCATACCAATCAATAAGATTGGCTGCTACCATCACCTCAGTGTACTAGCTAATAGCTATGGCTATTGGATAACTGGCTAATGGCATTTAAACCATGAGCCTGCATTAACTTCTCAACCAATTAATCTCGGGTCACTAAGAATTACTGCTTCATTTCTCCATGAATCCCCTGTGAATTTGAGGGGTCTCTTATATTCACTTTACTACTTATATGTATTAAACTTTTCTATGAATGGGAAGGGTGGGATTTTACTTACATTAACTATTAACTTCTCCAGGCTTGAGCTTAAACAGGATTATTAGCTGCATTTCCTGGCTATTGCATGTTGAAGTGTATCATTTTTGGTGTCATCAAATATTCAGCAATCACAAGGTTAGTGTAAATGACTAATCTAAACAATGTAGTCATTGTAACGCCTGCACCAGAAGAACATGGTGCCATTTTTGGACTTGTAACAATCACCCAAAGGATATAGACCTGCTGATGTCAAAGTACTTCTCCTATAAGGTAACCTGCATATTGAGTTGTCATTTTAACAAGTAACCTCCAAATATTCTCTTGTATTTATCTCTCCTCCTACAATAATATCATTTGAATCTAATTTTTGATGTTTTGGTCAGTTAATCTTCAAATCATTATCTGAAGATCATTGAAACCTGGATTTATTTCCTTGTTCCATTCCAGAACCGTGACCATCAATCCTTATCCTGACTATTCAAGGCTGGCTTTATGTGTTTCTTTGTCCCAAGATTTCCTTTACAACCGGAAGAGGTAGAAATTACTTGGTTTCCGTACGTTGTTGAATCAAATTCAAATTTTGGTAACCAGCTTTAATTAAATAATATTGTATGCCTTCTATAATTTTGTTATTGATGGCCTTTTATCCTTCAGCTTGAAGCTGGAATTTTGGTTTTTATATGTGTTGAATCAAAGTCAAACTCTGGTAACCTGCTTTAATTAAATAATATTGTATGTCTCCTATAATTTTGTTATCCCGCTTTAATTAAATAATATTGTTACTGATAGCCTTATCTTTCAGCTTGAAGCTGGAATTCTGCAAGTAAACTACCTTCGTTCATCATATGTTATATACATCTGAATTTGCTCTAAATTTTCCTATTCTTTACTATTTCTATGTTTAACTATTCTTTTAGCATATTGTTTACAATTTTTCCATTTTTGTTCAGTGCAATGACCTAGCTGAATCAGAACAGGCGCAGGTACTAGAGAAGTTCTATCAGTTAACTGCAGAATGGAGTCAAAGCAATGATGCTTGTTCAGGGGATGATTTTGAATGGTGGAAATGTAGCTGACAAGTATGATAGTTGTAACTAGGGTATGCCATACCAGCCCGTACTGGCCGGTACGAACCGGTTCAGACTGGAACCGGTACCGGATCAGCGTGGGATCCGGTACCTGGAGCTTTTCATTGGAAAACTAGCTGGTACGACTACCGTCCTGGTACGGACCGGTACGGAATCGGTACGTACCTGTCCGATTCGCCACTGGTATGCCGACCGGTACCAGTACGGACGACCTTGGTTGTAACAGATGCTTGCCTGCCACTTGTTGCTTCAGTAGAGACACCTCTTTTACCTCATATTTTAATACTATGAATTACCAACAAAGAAGGTGCATCCAGTACCCTGATCTAACCGTAGTTTGAAATTTCTCATGGTTTAATGTTAAATCAAATTCCAATTGATTAAGCCTATTCTGATGTAATTGTGGATACATATTTTGGCAAAAAATTAATTTTGTTTTGTGTTTTATTTTCATTTGCTTTGATAAATTATTAGTTGTAATTTTGTGACTTTATGTGGTAGTTCTAAGTAAGGGATACTATAAACAGAGTATTTTAGCAGTAGGTTCAAGGGAAGAATAGGTTGGAATACTAAGTGTATCCGAAGATTGCTAAGAAATCTCCAAGAAATATGGTATAAATAAGGTTGGCTGAAGCCAAGGTCAGGCACAACCTAGTGTTATTAGTTCGGACGAAGCACTAAGATCTGATTCATTCAATCTGGTGGTACATGAAATAATTATCTTTTCACTATAGATGATTTGAATGGAGACACTCTCTACTTTTGTAAACCTGTATGCATTCAAATATTATTTCCTTTTTCATCACCCATCTCCAATAAAGAGTTGACAGAGATTAAGACTTCAAGCTCATATATGTAGTTTTGGCTATCTAGAAAATTGTGATTGTTAGTATCAATGTAAGTATATATGAGGTGACCTGCTCATGTAGAATATATGTATCTATACAATCTATATCTGGTCGACCTCTAGTGAGGTAACATGCTCATCTAGATGTCTATCTTCTAATCTTATGAACTAGCTTTATGCTAGCGAAAATAACATTTACTTTGATGTTCTTTTCAAAATTTTATGACAACAGAACCTCGATTGTTGGTACCTTCATAAAACCTCAGAGGTGATGTAGTAATTTTTTCCTTTTTTTTTTGGCTAGAGTGGGCGATTCATACCTGACGAGTACCAATGCACCAAATAAAATCAGAAAACAAAATATCTTGAGTGCCCGAGACAGCTCCCCATTCCCAGCCCACAAGGTACTATCCGCATGGCTGGCCAAGCGGCCGCCCTTTACATGCCTTAAGTAATCTCTTACTTAAATTACCATGCTTTTACATGCATTGCAACTACTTTTCTATTTTAGTTTTAACCCTTTCCAGAATTTGACATTGTGGTCTTAGTTGATTTAGAAAAGCTTGTCATATTGCAGTGATCCTAAAGAGTGCAGGGAGGTTTGTAGTTATTATCTAAACCTAAACTAAACCTTGGATTAGATGCAATAATTAGGTTTGACACTTATGAAAACTAAAATGTCTCTAATAATGCCCCTTATGTGCCATTAGAGAATATCAAGATCATATTTGAGGACCTTGAGATCAAGATAAGTGTTGTGACAAGAATCTAGATCTAGGATTAGCAAAAGCAAATAGAGAATAGAAAGAGACAGCAATTAAGGTGGTTTGGCCTATGGTTATGTCCACAGGCAGAGGTGATCAGCGTATGCTTCATGATAGTGGACAAACACAAAGATGAGAAATGCTAGTCCAAATTCCTTAGTCTCACCAAGCAGGCCCAAATTCCCGCGGGTTTAACCCAAGCAGGCCTTTAGTAGGAGATCAAAACTAGGAAACTTGTTTTGCTTCTGGATATGTGAGCATGCCTTCACTTATGTTGATTTCATGTTACTTGCACTCTGCTGATGAAACAAAAATATCTTCTACATGGAACTATCACAGTCTTTGGTGTCATATCTTCTACATGAAACTATATGTGGTCTTTGGGGTCGTACTCTTCATATGTCACTTCAAACTTTTTTGGACCTAGATATGGATCCAAGATGCTTGATCTGCGAGCACTTTCTTCAGCTTTTCAGGTTCAAATAGTGTTAGTGTAATAATTGTGGTCATTATTCACAAATATGAACTTCTTCCTTTTTTATGTTGCACATCTGCTTTCTTGTAAAGCTGAAGAATCTTCCTCCTTTTATGGGTGTAAGGGCCACGTTGTGTAGCATATTCACAACTTCATGCTTTCAAACGAAGATAAAGGCATTGATGTTAACAAGAGGATTTCCAGCTATTAATAGATTTCTTAATTTTCAATTTCGAAATTGGACTTCTTAATATGCTATTTAGAGAATTATCCCTTCCTTGCCAATCGACTATCATGTTTAGAACTTACCTGTGTCATTTAAATGTGTGTGACAATAATAGGATGACGGGGTTTTCCTTTATCAACATATGTTGCCTTGACCAAAAGTTGGATCCTCATTTTTTTTGTGAGACCACTGTCGTCAGCAATAATACACCTATTTGAGAGGAGGATGCATTATGTTCAACCTTATTACAAAAGCTTGGACTCCTTTGTGGTATAGACATAATACACCACCATCTTAGGATTGATGGAAAATTCCTTCGAACTTGCCTACTGCCTGTTGGTAACATCTGTAACTCCAACATCTGTTTAACTTTTCAAGGGAAAGTTTCCCATGATACATTGCTTGGTCAATTCCTTGGTGAAGTTGATAGTGTTCATTAAAAAGAGTTTAGCTTGGTCAAGAACTGGATTCAGAATTTGAGCTTCTGCTTTTGAAAATGCCATTCGATAGACATCATGAGATTGCCTCAACAATTTTATCTTAAAGTTTTTGCTGAATATAGTCATAGTGAAGAAATAGGTTCAAGCAGGATAGTCGGAGGTTCTGAGATGCACCTGTCCTCAATTAATATTTTCATTGTAATTACATAATTTCTCAATGTAATTTCTCCAAGTAAAAGGGGCTTTCTGTTGATGTTATAATTTGCTTTCAGGAAACATACTTCAGGCTTATGTCAACTTGTTCAGTGGCAGGTTCTCTTTTCCCATCCACTTTTACTTTTTAGATATGCCACCCAGGTTCATATTAATGATTGCATGACGATGTCCTGCATACAGGATCATGATTGGCATGGTTGTTGGAGGTGAAGTGGTGGCCCTGAAAGAACTTGAGGAGAGTAGTTGTGTTGTCATTGCAGAGATGCCCATAAATGAGTGTTTAACATTATATCTATACTGTTGATCATCTATTGGTACATGCAGCGGTTCATGATGCAGATCTCCAAAATCTTGTGAAGATATTATTGTCCTCTGCATCTAAAGAAGGATACATCGGTAGAATACACTAGAACTGGGGACCTGTTGGCTGCAGCATGGAAAGCCCCCAAGTTTAAACATATTTAGACAATGATAGTTTGAATCATTACGACTGGTATTGTTGTTAGCTCTTGGGAAGATATTTTTTTTTTCTATATGAATTTGAGTATATATTTTGACGCCAACAAAAATATGTGGTTTCTCCTAGATATCCTGACAATAATTTTGCTTACTCAAATGATATGTAATATAATGATTAAGAGTGATTGGATAATTTTCACCTGAATTTATCATATATTTTACAAGAATGATAATAGTGTTCTATTTATGTCATTCCTAATTTAGATTATGCTTCCTGGTGGAGAAAAATATTGATATTCCTGTCAATCTCTTGCCAGAAGGCTGTGTTGCTGAATTTTAAGTTTTAAAAAAAAAACATAAACTTATCCAGATTTATGCTTCTTTTTCCGCTGCCTTACCTAATATTTCCTATGGAATCTATGCATGTCTGGAGAATCAAGGTTTAAATTTTGTGTGTCCGGTTGCTTTTGTATGGTTCCTGCTGCTCTTTGAGGTGCAGAGGGACCCTTAGCTTGTATCTCTAATCAAATTTTTCTGCTCTAGATGTGCTTCATATCCATCGAAACAGCAGAGGGCCAGAGAGGTTCACTGCACATTGAAGATGCCAATGTCAGGATTAGCTGGAAAGTGATTGTGCTCTGTAGTAAATGTGTTTCCATTAAAACATGGGCCCCTAGCTGAATGGCTGCTTCCTCACCACCATTTGCAATCCTGGGACCATACTGTTGTTGGTGGCCATTAGCAGGTTCATCCAATGGTGATTCATGCAGAATTGTTGCTTGTCGTCTTCCTTCTGATTAGAAATCTCTTCTGGATTGGATGATATATAGGACGTTTGGGAGTTTGTAACCTAATCATTGGGGTGTTCTCAAATTATCTTTTTACCTGGTGGTTGGTTTGTATAGGCAAGTGGTGGGATCTTCTTCATTTTTTCATGAAGAATTGGCTAAATAAGGTGTTCTTTTTTTTTTTTTGTTCTTATGTCTGGTTTGTTTTTAACACAAATCATAGTGGATAAGGTTCTATGGATTCAAGAGGAACATTGATTGTTAAATATGTCTACTGTCAGATGATAAGAGATGATTGGAATTTGAATATGGAATGGACTCTGATGAGTGGAATCTGAAAAACATCATGCTGATATATATTAGGATCCTAAGTGCAAACAGATCCTAAATTCATCCTCCTTTGGGCTGCATTTGCATGACCCAACACATAAATGACATTGTCTTCTTCTGAAATTCTAGCCATTGTTGCTGTTGTTGTTTTCATTTATTTTTAGACCGATGAGTTGGGTCTAGCTGCTGTACCATGGCTGCTTGGATCTGACGAGACTTCGTGCGGCCGCGCAATGACCGGCCCCCGTACCCGGGTTTACGTGAGTGCGCACGGCTGAGGCCAGAGAAGATCCGCACCTGTGCCTCGATGGTAGGAGACCGTACGGCTTATCCTACTGTTCGTCCCTTACCTTTTAACTTGTTTCCTTGCCTCATCACCAATAAGCTTTCCATTCAAACCACGGAAAGGTCTAGCTTACAGACTTTCTAATCATCATGGCATAGTTGGTGGAACGGCATGTCTTCCTTTGCACAACCTGACTGTGATGACCATAATCAAAACCGGCGACCATGATCACGCCTAAGTCCAATCATCTTCCTCTTTACATGAACAGCTTCGAAATTAGAACAAGACATTCTTGGCCATTAATGTGAGAACGATCTGACGAAGTTGTGTCGCACTTTACAAACTTCTAACTTTTCCTTCATGTTTATATAGCAAATCCACTAGTTAGAGAAAAAAAAGCTTTTGTTCATATTCCATGTAAGGCGTGCAACATCTTGCATTAGTTTGCTAAAAAGAAAAACTTGTTGATATTCCATGTCAAGCATGGAATTTTGCATGCATAATCCTCTCTTAATTTAAGGGGAAAATAGCAGCAGCAGTAGCAATTAAAGTAGGTCCTGTAAATCTAATCATAATCATAATTATTTTATTTTTTTCTAGTTATTTGGGGTCGGCTCTTTGGATCCTCATGCGTCAAGTGGATTTAAATAGAACCATTTATGATGTTATTTCAATTTCAAGTTTCTTCGTATCCTCTCTCACAATCTCCATCCATGTTAATGTAGCCTTTTCTCTTGCCTCCTTATGATCTTAGGAAAAAAAAGAAGAAAAGAAATAAGTGTTCTATCAAAAAATTGAAATGCATCAACATGGCAATTAGCTGAACTAAATAATTAATTAACTCGGAAGAAATTTGAATGCGTGAGCTTTGATAATCTGAACTCTGATATCATGTTGAATAATAACCTTACTCGAAAAAATTAAACTAACAAGAAATGAATCAATAATATATAAGAAGACATACATGCAAACATTCATATATCCCACTAAACAAGCATCCCACACTCCTTAAAAACCTCGAGGTTTTGTAACAAAGTTGAGTTAGCATCCACTTCTGTTTATCTTTTCCTGTTCCCTTAGCGAGACTGGAGATTAATTTGCCCAAATTGCTAAGCATCAAATCCAAATATCATAAGAACGTTGATTAATGTACAAAGAAGCCGGTTCCTACGAGTGCTCTTGTCATCATCATGAAGCCAGAGCCGGCCTGCTTCTAGACTGTTTACATCTAAAGTCCAACGGCTCGCTATCTATTTTCTCGCGAATTTACACCCATTGCACTCAGTCCAATATCTTCACAGTAACATCAAACTCTGAAAAAGGATGCTCTAAAATAACAATACCATCTTAGCAGCCTAAAACCACCTTCATAGGCATGCATGAAGCAAGGGACTCAGTCTCTTCGCCACCCCCCTTGGGAGAACAAACAGTAGAAGAAAACACGAGCCCCTCCTCTTCATCTACTCTCACTCCCATCCCACCACCACCACAGCTCCTGTCCTTGGCCCTCCTCGCCTCCGCCCCCCAGTCCATCCTCGCCACCACCCACACCACCGCCGCCGCGCACGCCGCCTGCGCCGCCACCATCCCCATCCACAGCCCCACCAGCCCCATGCCCATCCTCAGCCCGATCGCCACTGCCACCGGCATCCCCACCCCGTAGAACGCCCCCATGTTGATCCCCGCCCCAAGCCCAGGCCGCGCGCTCCCCCGCAGCGCCCCGCACCCCGTGGTCTGCGGGCAGTTCCCCAGCTCGCACAGCCCCACCACTGGCATCGCCGCCGCCGCAAGCCTTGCCACCGCTGCATCCCCGGTGAACGCCCACTCCCACTTTCCCCTCCCCGCCACTGCGGCCCCCGCCGCCGCTGCCCCGGCTGCTGCTGCGCACCCCAACGCCACCTTCGCGGCCTGCTGTGCCCGCTCCGGCCGCCCTGCCCCTAGCTCGTGGCCTACCCTCGTCGACACTGCAAGGCCCAGCGCCGACGGAACCACGTATACGAGGGACGTCACCTGCATGAGGATCCCCATCGCTGCCACAGCGTCGGCTGCATTGTCTAATAGCCCTGAGAGGATGATCATGAGCTCGTACCACCACCACTCAAGGCACACCGTGACGCAGCTCGGCGCAGCGAGGCTGAGAAGCGGCTGCCACTGCTTGAAGCACTCAGACAATGACCACCCGGGCCACGACTTGCAGTGCGAGCTGGTGATGTGAAGGTAGGCCACCATGGTGCTCGCGAAGCTGAGGTCCGACACGAAGGCCGCCATTGCGATCCCTCGTGTGCCGAGGCCGAGCAAGCACACAAACAAGTAGCTGATCGGCACATGGAGGACTAATGCTAGGCATGCGGCGGAGGTGAGTGGCAGCAGGAGGTTCTGCGACCGGAGGTAGATCTTGAGAGGGTGGATGAAGGATTGGAGGAAGAGAGTAGGTGCGCAGGAGACGAGGTACGTGGAGGCAATGGCGGTGATGGCAGGGTCTTGGCCGCAGAGGAGGAGGATGCGTTCGGAGTGGAGCCAAAGGAAGGAGATGATGACGGAACTGGCGAGGAGGATGGTGGTGGTGCGCTGGAGGGCGTGGCCCACGAGGTGGAAGCGCTTGGCTCCGAAGGCTTGGGAAGCGATGGGCTCCATGCCGGAGGCAAGGCCCGAGAGGATGGAGTAGCCGGTGATGTTGGCAAAGGCGATGGCCAGGGAGCCGCCTGCGAGAGCCTCTGTCCCTAGCCGGCCCATGAAGAGCATGGAGATGGCAGACTTGCCATAGAGTAGGAGGCCGGTGAGGATCATTGGGAAGGCTATGCTCAAGAGGCGCTTCATCTCCACCCATACCTACAGCATTACCACCATGAAACTTCATTAGTTTCTTCATCATATGAGCGAAATTTAGCACGTAAGGAGAAACATGCCATGTCTCGGAACAACATATGTTGTTGTACTCAAGTTAGAGCTATATAAATTGCCGCATTTACCAAAAAAAAAAAAAAAAAAAAACATACGTTGCAGAGACAAACAGATGTGTCAACGAAGTGAGAAGGATGACCTCTTCTAAAGGGTTCTGATGGTTACGGGAGGGAGAACGTTGGTGGTTTTGTTCCGCGGCTTGTAGTTTGATGGTGTTGGTGGAGAGGGTCAACAGAGGAGAAGTTGGCGGGGAACCATCATCCTCCATGCTAGATATCTCTATCTCTTTCTCCTCACTTTCTTTTTTTCTTTCTATGTTAGTTTACCTGCTTGATACGTGAGATAGGCTTGCCTCTTCCCATGACTATATAGTGTCCGTGGGTGTTAGTTAATTTACCTGCTTGATACGTGATTTTGAGCCTCTCTTTGTTTAATTTCCATGGTGTTCATGAAGGACGACAGTTTTCTTACAGACTGGAGTCTCCCCACTACTCCTAGCCTCGTGTGAAAAGAACAGTACTCTACCCAGATTGCCAAATGTGGGTAGGTTCAGATCCCTCTTTATTTGGCACATTTATTTTATTTTGTTTTCCGGCATTCTCCCAGTGGGGAACATTTTGACTTGTCTACTTTACCCCGTCAGACTCTTCATTCCCGACAGCACAAGCCACTCATTCATTCATTCATTCACTCTCTCTCTCTCTCTCTCTCTCTCTCTCACTCTCTCACTCTCTCGTTCGTTCATTCGTATTCTCTCTCTCTCTCATTCATCCATTCTCTCCCTCCCTCTCAGACCCCAGTGGCCAAGTGCCCACTGGAGGCCAGCAGGCGTGCAGGAAAGGAGAAGGTCCAAAAGATGAAAGCTGTCACTGGAGTTACCCAAGGGCCACATACATGGGAAAGAGTACAGTACAGGCTCTTCATATCCCAAGCAGAACCGAAGCGAGGCTAGCGGACTTTCGTGCCCTTGCCGTCCAGTCTTGTACGCGGTCAACAAAAGACTACACGTAAAAGCAGTACCAGCGCAACTGCATTACCTTTTGGGAGTTCGATTTCTTACTAAATCGTTGCTCTAGTTGTAATCTCTTCCAGAGTAAATATTATAGATAAAAGAAAAAATGGACAACTATTTTCGACTTTTGCATGTTCAAGTACGGGAAAGGGTTAAAGCATTTCGTTTCATACAAGTCCAGCTTGCTTCGTGGGATCAGAAACATGAAACTGTTGTCTGTTTTCTCATTTAAACATTTAGAATCCTTGTTTCTGAAGCAAAGTTTAAATCTATGTGGTTGCAGTACCTTTCTTTCTTTCTTTTGTCAGGTTATGATGAGGGCTTTTGGATTTGCCTGGCATCTCTGTCATCCTTGTTCCCTTAAAATTACGATCTTTATTTACTGCGGCGCCTGGTAGTTACCATGCATAAGCTTAGGCCCACAAGAAGTGACTCTTCATTTTGAAAGGGATTTGGCTTTTCTTTCTCCCATCTTTCTTGGATCTTTAACCCTTCCATGTTAATCCTTGATGATTGTTTAGTCTGCAACCAATTCTATGTTGGTGTCCAAATAGTTTTTTTCTCAAAAAATCTTCCAAATAGATTTATTCTCAAAAAATCTTAGTCGCGCCCTATATAGATCTTGTACGCTACAATTCGACATGTATTGCCAACGGCTAATAGATTAACTGGTTAATTGATATCAAACTTTTCATTGCTATAGGAAAAGACAGTGCCACACATAGCGGAAACAATGGTATCAATGGGATCTAACAATGCAATTTAGCTTGCAAGTTCATGCAGATAGTTCGTACATGCAGACCTAGTTGTGCCCATGAACCACATGGTGGGGCATCCAATGACCGTCACGAATTGTAACCATCTCGACTTATATGTGGATGCAAATTATCAGAAAACGATACAATTCAAAGGAGTTATTGGATTTCATCCATAACCTTATTACATGATTTGTAAAACTTTTATACATGCAATTAGCCTGAACTTACGAACTAAACCATATCTATAAACTTTGAGATTTGGTTTAGTACCACTAAGTGGACTTCCATGTATTAAGTACTCTCTAGCTGCTCAACCTAGTTGAAACTTGAATGGTGAAAATTATTTCTGAATGACCTACCTATCATGAAGAGATCAAGTTGAGGGGTATTTTAATACTAATTTTTGATGCAAAAAAATATATATAGGCAACGGCACCCTGCTTTTTTCTTATCAAATATGTTTTTCTTTTTTTTATTGTAATAAAAAATAACAGCGACAACCAAACAGGTTTTTGCTATCAAAATTTAGGAAAAAAATGGCAGTGATGCCAAACATAGTCTAAATCTTTTTTAAAATATTTTTTTTTGCAAATTTCTTTTTTAAAGAATGTAACCCGCCCGCAATAGAAATTAATGGTGAACGACTAATAATTAGCTTGCAGTGCATGCAACTTCACCTGATCAACCAAATAAAAAGAGGTCTAACAGGAAAGCAGATGGCAATGTTCGATGCACAGAAAAAATATCAACCCCTACAGGTTGCAAATTATCAATCAAAGAATAAAATTATTGGGAACACAATCCACTGCTTCTGCAGTCCCAGACGATGCAGGGTCGAATAGTAGGGGGGAGAGAGAGAGAGAGAGAGAGAGAGAGAGCAATATGGGAGTTAACAATCCATACCGCACGCCATGCAGGTGAAGAAGAAACATTTACTTCATGGCAGGTGTCTGCTTCAATTCATCCGGTGGATCAATTAATAATTGTGGGCCATGCATCTTGTGCTCCTTGACTGCAACAACAAATAATGACAAGATAGCCACAGACCATACACTGAAAGGCCTAGATCAGCTTTGGATCGATCGATGAACATCTGGTACATCCGTCATTTAGAAGCCGGCATGAATGACTCTAATGGGGCACTATTTTGCTGCAGGAGGAGCAGGTCCAGACCAATCATTCTCCCATCATTTTCACCTGTCGCTACCTCCTTAGGCCATTCTCCATGCAGAGATTCCCATCCTATGAGATGCTCTAATATTTACTCCCAAGCCAAGATAGATTTATCATGTAACAATTTAGGATCTCATCCAAAATAGCTAGCCGGATGTTATTATTTGAGTTTCTTGATCCTGTAAAAGTATCCAAGATCTACCTAATGAATAACCGATGTGAGACTAAACACAAGCCCGCACGGATCTTCACATACTCTCTCTGTTCAAGCTCTGACGTTTTTGTCAAGTTAAGGGCCCAAATTTATTCAAATCTAATCACAAACACCACAATCGGTCCGTGGTCAGCTTTAATGGATCCGTGCTGCAGTGTTCCCTAGTCCACATAGGTTATGAGCCGGATCCGCTATGATACTATTTGTAACAACTCATGGTCTCACCCAAAATAGCTAGCCGGAAATTATTATTTGGCTTCTTTGATCCTGTATAAGTATCCAAGATCTATCCAGTGAATAACCGATGTAAGACTAAACACATGCTCGCACGGGTCCTCACACATCTTCTACAAATTTTATCATCTGTTGCACTAGATGGATAGCCATGAGATTTCTACTAAATAAAGCGTCGTAAGTGCTAGATGTTTCATGCACCGGACTTGGTGTAACTCTCCAGCTTTATCCAACGTAAAAAGAAACCAATTTTTGTAGCTCTGACTCTGACCTAACTGGGCCTCAACTTATAAAATATGCCATAAACACAAGTTGGAGGAAATTTTTACGGTTTGTATTCGAAAGGATCCAATGCCCTGGTGGGCATCACATATGTTATCATGGCATCCCAATGAATAATTGTTTCCTTCTCTCTCTCTCTCTCTCTCTCTCTCTTATATTTTGTGGTAGAGCATAGCAGTTTCTCCTATTTTAGGCTATAGGAGGAAA
This sequence comes from Phoenix roebelenii, assembly GCA_025769935.1. Classification (NCBI taxonomy): domain Eukaryota; kingdom Viridiplantae; phylum Streptophyta; class Magnoliopsida; order Arecales; family Arecaceae; genus Phoenix; species Phoenix roebelenii. The sequence continues at coordinate 1,086,677 of JAOXJJ010001100.1, read as the reverse complement.
TTAGGTTTTGTAGGTGGGTGTTATGGTTGCAATTAGTAACAAGTATTGCAATAAATTGGATATTGAATTTGTCGCAAAAACGTTGTAGGTTGAACTTTGAATAACAATGAATAACCCTAAAGGGTCGACAGAGGAGATGAAGGTTTTAAGTTTGCATTAATGGACTTGAGAAATTTTCTACATGCACCTAATAAACACTAGAAGATCGATAATCTATAAAAGATTCAAAAAAATTCTAAAAATAAAAAAACAGAAAAAAAAATACTAGAAGAGTAAATAAGACTTCGACTGCATTTTAATTTGGAGGCCTTTTGTTTTCAAAAAGTTCTCTTTCTTCCTTGTAACTTCTTTCTTTATAGATCAATTTCATATAAGGACTCTTTTATAATATATATATATATATATGCCAATTAATACCTTCATTAATTCAAAAAATTCTAAATAGGTCCCCGGTTAACTTTTAGTTAGGCGTGATGGAGTATATTACAGTGTTCTCTCCCATATCACTCCTACTTCATCCTTTAAGCTTTCTAATTATAGGTTTCTCTATGGTACAATTGTCATTACTAGTTGAAATCTTAATTGTGAGAGAAAATGCAATACATATAATATTCTAGTCAATAAAAAGTTAACTTGGTATTTCTATCAAAGAACTTATGGAGTCATTAATTACAATATCAATTAAAACACCATCATCATTACCTAGTTATATTCCTAATAATCCAAGATCCTGAAAGGGAGAATTGGGAATAGATCTAACCTTTGACATACAATTTTAAGGCTTGAGCATGTGCCATTACACTTGTTAGCCCAAGCCATTACTAATTGAGGGTATGGTTTTTTGTCTACAGCGTCGTTGTGTGATCTTCTATAAACCATATAAGGTTGTTTCTGAAGTTTATCCTGCTTTGTTTTATTACCTTTGCTTCCGTACACTTTTGCCGACACCGGTACCTCCTATCATTGGCACTTTAACTAGACAGTTTGACTCGGCTTTAGTAGGAGCGATAATGAGACTAGAAACTTTTGTTTTGATTCAAGCATTCGTTAGATCTTGTTCATTCATCAACCAATCATCTTTTTTTGTTCAATAATTATTGATAATGGCATTTCCATAGCTTCTTACACATGGTTATTAAGTTGCGAAGGCCCTGATCATTATATTTTATACAAAAATTTAAAGATTTACAAACCTATCATCCTAGCTTCAGAAAATGCCAAATCTCTCATGGACCTATATCTAAGCCCTCTATCTATGGTAGTTTGGTCAAAGTCGAGAGCAACATTCCATCCCTGAAAGCATACAAAAAAGATGGAGTTGGCAAATCATCGGATAGTTTTCCATAAGGTTTCTTTTTTTCATAGGGTGATACCAATACGTATATCAGACGGAATGCTTGGGTTCGAATCCCAAACATCGACATCGGTTGGTTTGCACCAAATAATAACCTCTTAATTATGTTATTAATCTACAGGCATATAAATGAATTTTTGCAATGGTCCTTGTAAAATTCATTATTTCAAAATATATTTTTGCATGTAATTTCTTCCTTTTGTAGATTGCATATAGGGTCTCAAAAATGTGAGACACTAAATGCAATAATTAGAACACAAAAGGAAGCAGTTACATGAAAAAAAAAACATTTTCAAATAATGATTTTACAGGGACCTACATATAGCTATCAACAAGTTCTAAAGACTATTATGCGCTTAAGATCTCCTAGATATTACAATATTGGGAGAGTAATCTGCTTTACCCTAACCCTAAATCATGCGAGTAGAAAGCAAACTTCAAAGCCTCTGTTTATGCAAGGAATCATGTTGATTCACAAGGCATTCTTCCCTAATAGAAGGAATTGATCCTGGTTTGAGTTGGATGCCTATTTGACCTTTCCTAAGGCATCATCTATCTGTCCATGCATCACTTGGCCTCTACTTCTAACCACAACCAACTGTGCTCCCTCTAGTGTGCATGATATGTGCTACCTTATTAGACTAGCTTGGTTACGCTTGTCTTGATTATATTACAACCCCTTGGCACAGAAATTAGGAATTGAATCATCCTCGGCCAACCCTATAGGCCTGGTTTGGGGCAGCTTTGATATGTTCTTGTGCTAAGTTTGGCCATTGAAGAAATTTATATTTATATAAGGCCTTGACTTGATACTCGCTATGAGGGGGTTGTCCCGGACTAGGCCTAGGCCCAAATCTGGTAGTTTGATCTTGAACTGGGCCCTTCTCTATTGTGGATGCCCTCCTTGACATGATACCAATCTTTGTGTGTGATTGTAGAATCAATAAGCTAAAAGGCTGATCAATATGATTTGGAGTCGTTATTGGATATGTTGCAGGTTCTTATGAATAATCCGACCGCGAAAGAATCTGCCTAATCTTTTGTTTCTCTCTTGCAAAACAACTATGGTAATACACTACTGCAACACCAATCCTAAAGGTAGTCTCTCACATTTGGACCATTCTATAGGTTTAATCCTACGGAAGATCTTCCAACTCTATTTTTGGATATTTTGTTTTCTGATTCTTAAAGATGTATTTATTCTAACTGTTTTGTTTGTGAGGACCCATGCGGGCGTGTGTTTAGTCTCACATCGATTATTCGCTCGGTAGATCTTGGATACGTATACAGGATCAAGAAACCCAAATAATACCTTCCGGCTAGCCATTTTGGGTGAGGTACTAGGTTGTTACAAATGGTATCAGAGCGGATCCGATCCATAACCTATATGGACTAGGAAACACTGCAGTACAATCCATTGGGCCTGACCACGGGCCGATCGTAGTGTTTGTGATTAGATTTAAATAGATTTGAACTCTTAGGCTGATAAGGATGTTAGGGCTTGAACGGAGGGAGTATGTGATGACTCGTGCAGGCGTGTGTTTAGTCCATTATTGATTATTCGCTGAGTAGATCTTGGGTATTTATATAGGATCAAAGAACCCAAATAATACCTTTCAGTTAGCCATTTTGGGTGAAGTCCTCGGTTATTACATGATCAAAAAAAAAAAAAGAAGGGGAGGCCTCCGTGTTGCAAGATAAAGCCTTTTTTGACCTTGCAACTAAGACACATCTGGTTGACATCCATAACATGTAGAGCTTGTTTGGTTTTCGAGAAGCATTTTTCCTCATAGAAATATGATTTCTGAGAAGCAGATTCCTGAAAAGAGGATGCCTGAAAAAATACTTTTCGCATGTTTGGTTGACTATGGGAAAGGGCTAGATTTCCAGAATGCTTATATTTGGTTGGCCATTCACTTTCTTGGAAAAGTTATATATAATTTCTATTACACCCTTAATAAAAATTAGGCCTTTAATGCTTTGGATCAAATAAGGATAGCTAAATAACCTTTTTGGAAAAAAAATAAAAATGTTTCGATTTTCGGCTCACGAAAAAGTAATTTTTCTATGTTTCTCATGGGAAATAATTTTTCATGAAATATGGGAACCATATTCCCCACGGGAATACAACTTTCTCGTCTCTCTCTTTTGAAAACCTCAACCAAGCAGGAGGTATCTCTTTACTTTCCGGTTGACCACACTTTCTCCCCTTTTTTCCTGCGAACCAAACGAGCTTGCAAATTGTATTGATGTATCCTGCATTAAAGCAAATAAAACAGTGGCAATCACAAAAATGGAACCAAAGTTGATGTTCTTTATGCGTGTATTTGTTTTCAACTATTAAAATGCTATTCTTCTCTGCCGAGAAAATTAAGAAACAAACTCATCTATCATTGATAGAAGCACATCAACCTTCATTTTTGCGGTTATCTGCTCACATAAACCTACCATACATTCATCTTATCTCTGTTGCTAAAAGATGTAGATCTATCATCTAAAACTAGTAGCTATTCCACAGATTGCAGTGATTGAATTAGCTGGACCTTTAGCTCGAACAAAAGTTGGTAAAGATCCAAATGCAAACATCACACCCATCTTCACTAAAAAATTTAGATCTACCATCTCTCATGAATGAAGAATAATCTTCTGCTTTGATCTCATGCATCATCACAAATTCCAAATGTACAATTGATATAATGACGGTGTAATTCAATCTATATTTCTCTCATGCACTTCTTTCTCATATCTTTTTACATCACATCGTATCGCATTATATTACACTATATTACATTACATCGTATTATATGATATTTTATTTTATTATGCTGTATTGTATTATATTATTTGTTATTAATTTTCTTGGTTTGTATCATGTCCATCTCATTGTAGTTGCTACGTTAGTCTCTTGACAAAGTGAGGGAGGCATGCGCAACTTAATTTGGACCACTCTATGATAATTGACACAAGATTATATGAATTGAAACCTGGTCTTAACTCGGGATGATATCTGGAAGAAGATGAACGATCGCTTAGACTTGATGTATCATCAATCATGGACCTACCAAGTACCATTTAATTGCGAGTAGGAATCTGAAAATAGGCTATACACCAAATGATGGAGTGGTGGCTTATTAAGCTTCCTGTTTCTTAGCTAAAATGTTATCCGGAGTGGTTATAACTTGATCAAATGTTGGAGACAAAGGCACGAAATTTGGACAACTCGAGATTTAGAGCTATAAAACTAGAGCGTTTAACTTTTAACCTCGAACTGGAACCATTGAGACCATAGTTGGAAGCTTTCTTTGCACGAGTTTTGCAAGGTAAGACTTTGATACCTGAATCTTATTTCTCAACTATGATCTTATCAACTCTTTTGATATGAAGGTATTAACAATGAGCAAAAAAAAATATTTTGAGTCATTATTGGATGTGCTGCAAGTTATTATGAATAAGCCAACCGTGAGATGGCTTGCCTAACTTCTATCTTTAATTATCATATGGCATTAGAATGAGTGGAGAATAATGTTATGGAAATGTTCAAACCTTCTAGGCCATAAGCTTTTGGGTGGCCGGATTAATTGGTGCTCTTTAACAACTTCCATAACTCCATTGCACTTTCATTAACCAACCACCAAACCAAACCCAAGGAAAGAGTTTATTTGTTTTTTGAATATTTCTAATGTACTTCCAAATCATCTCCTGAAATTGCTTCACACCCTACATGATGGAATGGTTGATCAATATTTGCACCTATCAACTGAATAAGCTTTTTGGCATCCTGCTTGCTGATAATTGGAAACTTTTTTTTTTTTTGGAGGGTAGATAATTGGGCAAGTATATGAGAACAAGAACCGAGGCAATCCATGAACTGATTAACATAACCCATTATGTGGATACCATTCGGAATCTGGTATGTTAGGTGCAACAAGAATAGCATGTTGATGTAACCATCATTCTATTTTTTTTCAATCAAGAAAAATTAATTTGCATGTATTTATTTACCATGGTTTATCTCTGCAAAGCCACTTGTTTACTTGATGTTGGATGGAAATTGTGATGCTTCCAAAGGTATAGAATGTCTTCGAGCACTTAAAATTTTTCTTCTCAACCTAAACTACTGTGGCATTCTGTCACCG
>JAOXJJ010001100.1:1066176-1081087 GCA_025769935.1 Phoenix roebelenii | reverse complement strand
GTTCCATTTCATTGTCTATATTTCACCCATAGGCAAAAACCAAGATCAAAAATCAGTGTTAGAGCATGCCAGACTTCACCAAAAATACTTAAGCTGATCAAGCAGATGCTGGAAAAACCTTGCATTTGGGAGAACACGCACAGAGAGACACAAACACAACAAACCACACGGCAAAAAATAATATAATAACAATGTTTTTCGTTCTCCCCACTTACATTGGTTGGACCTTTTCTTTGGCATTTTATTTTCTCTTGAAAACAGGGAAGATGATTGGGCTATTAAATTAGAATATGACCTTAGCAATCTTCAAACTGATCAACGCAGCCCATTATTGGGCACCATTAGCTTATCTTTCAACATCACCGGGAGCATGTTGATGTCTCCCACCATTCATTCTGGTTTCTCCATGAAGAAAAATTAGTTTGCTTGGATTTGTTTATCAGGCCTAATTAATTTAATGCCTTATTTTCCCCCAAAGCTACATGGTGGTTTGATGATGGATGGAATTTAATACGCTTCCAAACGTATGGAGTCTGTTGGATGATTTAAAAAATGGTCTCCATTTTACTATCATCTCATCTTACCAGCAAGTGGGGGTTCTCTGCAGTACCAAAAGAAACTGCTGTCAGCTTGATGTCACCACCTTCTCAGCAAGAACAAACAAATTACTACAGGCTCGTAAGAATTAAATTTCTTGAATTCTACGATCTCAGTTCAACCGAGTAGAGGAATTGGTCACAACAACAAAGAGTCCCATTTCGTGGTTTGTATTTCGGAGGCAACATGTTAGCTAAGTATATGTTTGTTTGCAAAGAAAATTGATTGGAAAACTTACTTCTTTTGAAAAGAATTTAGTTCTCCGTTTGCTTATTTTATTAGAAAAGTAAAAGATTTGGAAAGTTTACGAACAACATTCTAAAAAATTTAGAAAGTTTACTCGAAGGATCGGTAGTGCTCATCACGAGTCTTTGTAAGATAATAATTCAGAATTTCTGATTTAGATCTTAAAAGCTTGTTGTCACGAATGTGCAATAGTGGCAATCCAATAGCTACCATACGACAGTTGTGCCACATTCATCAAAGGAAAAAAAAAAAAGGCAGTTGTGTTGACTTGAAGGTGCAGTGGAAAATGCGTTACAAAGTCAATATGTGCATGTATCGATAGTTCACTCCTATCTTACTTATAAAATAGCTTAGTATATCTTCATCTTTTGTGTTATTCTTAAATGATTCTTTGGTCTTGCAGACATGTCTGCATACTTTCTCAATACTAATAATTGTTTTATTTTATATTTTATATTTTATAAACAATGATATCGATTATAGTTACTCAATATTCTAGTTCAAACCTAAAACATATTCTTTTTTTTTTATTTTGACTTCTAGAATTTTATATCTAAAAAAAAAAAAGATAATATACTAGTATAAAGTTATAGCTCTCTACATAAAAAAATATTTTATATACTCTTTTATTTTTTTTTATTTTTTGGATCGGCCACTAGAGGTAACTCTCATAAACTTATTCTCAAGGAGCAGATGGATGCCAACCAAGTCCTCCCAATTGAACACATAAGAGATATATATAAGACTAGAATGATTCTTTCTAGTGCATTGCCTGCCATATTACAGGCTGACTGGATCAGCAAACCAGGTTCCTCAGCGTTCGGTAGAAAAAATCGACCGAGGATCGACTTTTGATTAAACTTTATTCGCCCACAAAATAAAAGATGGAGGACGCCGGCTCATGTCGTACTAAGAACCATCAATCAATCAGTGTCTCAATGTCCACTTGTAATGGGAATCTCGAAAGATACAACACACCAAATGCTGCTGTGGCGGCTAATTAAGCTTCCTCTTTGTTAACTAAAAGCTAAGATTCTACTAAATTTGGTGGCTTGTCATATCCAACTTAACACAATTAAAAGCAAGATTGATGTGATGGTTTTTCTTTTTTCCTTTTATTTTTTTTATTTGGACGGCACTATTAATTACGTCCTTTGAAATCAATGCAAATCATTAACATCTTTTTTCTGATGAAGCGTGCAAATCATTGACTTGCAGAATTTATAGCCCGCGGCTGCACTGCAACAAATGCAACCATCGATGTAACATATAACCATGAAGAACGTCACCATGGTCATTTGGTCACCATGCCCTTCCCGGTATGTATATACATACGTACGTACGAATGCATGTATGCATGTATATGTGCTCTAGATTTGGACTATGCACCCAACTAAAGTCGGTGGAAGCCTACGCATGAAGGGCGACCTTCTCCATGGAATATTTCATTCATAAATAGGGGGAAGCTTCCTGCTTCCTCCATTCTCCTTCAAAAAGAAAGGGACTTTCTCCATAGAATATTTTTCTGGAATGCCCTTCCATCTTGTCGTCGGATCTTGGATCTCACTAATAGACAAAGAATCGTTTAAGCAACATTTATGAGATGATGTTTGTTTGATTCTTGCGAAGACAGAGTGCACATGCTCATGTTACATTCCATCAAACAATGCGTTGGATTGCCTCGCATCTTCATTCGCTAAATAATGGTAGCTTTGTTTGTGGAGAAGAAATCACTGGCTGTCAGCCGATTACAGGGACGAAGGAAAAAACTGGAAATAAACCTCTATGCATCTTGAGGACTGATAGGTTGCTACTTTTCTCAGCGAGACATAGTGTTATTCATAAAATCAGAATCAGAATGGTTTAATCATGCGTTCTAGCTCTAGTAGGCGATATTAGGTGGAGTCAAGCTTATGTAGTTTCAATTGTTGTCTCCAGTTGGCTCGCTAGACATGGCTATAAGGCTGCTTTTGATAAACCAGTTAGGTCTCTAGACATCAACCCTGGTATGAGAAGAGACCCATGGAAAAAAAAAATGAATTAAAGATCCTCATCGCTTGATACCTTTCTGCAATGTTTGAGTTCACTCCTCTCATTATTCCCAAATTAAAGGACTAAATATGCTTAATGCAATCTAAGTGAAGCTCAAGTTCAATCCTATGTTAGGATGTATTAACATGATTCTATTGCATAATTTTTCTGTTAAAATGATAATCTATGTAGGCATTGAAGCTGTCTCAACTAAACTAACGATTTTTTTATCTTTTTGATGTGTGGTCATACTGGCCGCATGTGTAGAATATAAATTTTAGCTCCTTCCAATGTTTCTAACTTTTTAAAATTAAGATGACAGTGTGAAATGCCTCTCAATTAAAGTGAAAAAGGTCCTTATAAGTTTATTCTCAATATAATAGTATTTCCAAAAGGTTTTTAATAATGATACTTGTCAAGCTCAGAACCTACATCCGAGTCGGCTACGTGACGCGCCCGCATACTCTCTAGAGCAAAATCATAGAGAATATGCAATGCCTGAAAATTTATTGCAACTTCAATATCATTAAACAATAATTCTCAATTTATAACAAATAACAAAATTAGTATAATTGCAAAATTTAATCATCCAACTGGTTTCACTGATAGTCTATTTATTCATCCTTTCACCCGTAATTCTAACCACAACTAAGTACCAAGCATCCTGCAACTCTGAAAGAAAAAAAGAGATGATGTAAGATGTACAACCTAGTAAGAATCCACACACATCCACACCAATAAAATAATATAAGTTTGAAAATAGCAAAAAATCGTTACACATATCATGAAATCACAAACTATCTATCAATAATGCTCGAATAAATAGTATATATAATAGAAATCTAACCACTCAAGAGTGATAAATCATACAGCTTTTCATTTTATTCCTTTTTAACTTGATCCGAATCTAAGATTAATTATCTTTTCGACTTTGGGCCAAATTCCGATCACATTTTTTACTCGTGATGGGGCAATCAATAGGTGTCACATTTTTCGCCCATGACAGAGCAATCAATAGTGCCATAATTTCAACCTATGATAGGGTAATCAATGATAACGAGATTAGCTCAAGCCCTCGTTCATTCAATCAAATTTCTATCCACATATCAATTATTTTTATTTCTAGCTTTAGACTAACCATGGTTATGTTTTCTGTCCACGACGGGATAATCGATAAGTGTCATATTTTCAGCTTGTGATTGAGCAATCGATAAGTGCCACATTTTTCACCCATGATGGAAAAATCAATACAACATAGTTAGTCCATAACACCACATCCTTTAGTCCGATTATGCAAATGTAGTTATACTCATATATGCATCTATCATACTAACAATTGCAAGCATACATAATCAAAATATGGTTTAATACAGAAACCATCATAAATTTTTTTTTGCGTCTTACTTATCTTAATCACTATCATATATATATATATACACATACATACACATACAAAATATCTATAAACAAACATGTGGGTGTATAAGGATTCTTACTTCTATGCTGACAACTCGAACAGACCAGTCACTTATCCACACCGCAGTCTACGAATCGAGGTGTGCAGAATTCTGCTCGATGTCAATTGTCCTCCTACAAAATCAAATTGATATAAAGAAATCATCTAAGGTAATCGACAACTCGGAACATTCTGTTGGTTTGCTAAAGAGTTCACCATCACGTAGTAATCCACGACTACCCACTTGTCCCTTCCACCCAATCCTTTGCTAAATCAACTAGAGAAGAAACACCAAGATAGAGAGAGAAAAGAGGAAGAATGAAGAGAGAGAAATAAGGAGAGAGAAAAACTAGAAAAAGAATAAAGAGAACAAGAGAAGAAGAGAAAACCGTAAAGTTCTCTATCCCCCCTTCTTGAAGCAGAGGAAGGCTACCTAAGGCGGCAATGTCGTTGGTGAATGGCGATCCCCCAATGGCCAACGGCCCATGGTGGCGATGACGATGATCGATTGAATGGGAAGAAGAAGAAGAGAGAGAGAGAGAAAAATAAGAGAGAATGTGTTCAAAAAGATCTGGCCATTACCCGGCTCGAAACTGATCGACAATGGGGGCCTTAGAACCATGGAGGAGAGGGAAGAGGGTTTAGGGGCCATACCTCATCTTCGGCATCGGATCGATGGTGTCTCACCAAGAATGCTCGATGGAATCCAAGCGAAGACTCAACAGATTTCGCCGAGGTTGATCGGACATCTAATGCAATGCTTAGAGGAAAGAGGAGAGGCCCTTTTATAGATCGAGTCCTAGGGCTTCGTCGGAGTTCAGTGTGCCGTTGGACTCCTCTTCCTCGAAAGAATCAAGGAAGAAAGATTACTCCCATCAGGAGTCTTCCTTTCCCCATCCCACGTGCCACACACGCAGTTAGCCTAAAGGCCGGCCTAGCTCAATCCAGACCGGTCTAGGCCCAAATAAAAAAAATGGGGGTCTCATGTTCTCCCTCCTAAAATAATTTTGTCCACAAAATTAGCGTACCTAAGTCTTCAAAGAGTTGAAGATACACAATTCTTATCTTATCCTCAAGCTCTTAGGTATTTTTTTTAACTGGAAAAAACCAAATCAAGCCCTCTAAAACATTCCCCAACTTAGAGTTAATATTTTGGCCAAATTCGAAATAACTTAACCCACCACACTTTCGCTATGCAACTCTGATAAAAACCTATTAAAATTATCTAAGTTTGCAAAATAATTTCTAAATTAATAAGACCTTAAAATTGGTCAAACCCCACAATTTATAACCTAGGCACAAATTGTCCATCGAAAGCTAAATTCTATGGATCACTTCTGGTGCAACCCCTAGCAAAATTTTGATGCCACTTATACCATAGTCCCTAGTAATCTTAAACTTTAAGCTCTAATGTTATTTATGTCACACCCCAAACCCAACACTTGAGTCGGTTACATGACATGGCCATATACTTTCTAGGACAAATTCCTAAAAAATATGCAAGGCTTGAAAATCTATTACACCCTCAATATCATTGAACAATAATGATCTCAATTCATAATAAATAACAAAATTGGTATAATTACAAAATTTAATCATCCAGCTAGTTTCGGTGCTAGTCTATCTATTCATTCTTTCAACCATGATTCTAACCACAACCAAGTACCAAGCATCATACAACTGTTAAAAAAAAAAAGGTGGTGTGAGCTTTACAACCCAGTAAGATCTCCATAAATCCACACCAATACAATAATATCAGTTTGAAAATAGCAAAAAATTAATAGACATATTATGAAATCATAAATCGACTAGCAATAATGCTTGAATAAATAGTATACATATTACATCAAATATTAATAGAAATCCAAGCACTCAAGAATGATAAATCATACGGTATCTCATAAATCTTCAATAAGATTTTTATGTAGCTTTTCATTCCATTCTTTTTTACTCGATTCAGATCCAAGATTAATTAATTTTTCGACTTTAGGCCAAATTTCGGTCATATTTCTCACGCTTGATGGAGCAATCAATAAGTGTCATATTTTATACCCGTGACAGGGCAATCGATAGTGCGACATTTTCAGCCTGTGATGGGGAAATCGATGATAATGAGATCAACCTAGAGTCCTTATTTATTTAATCAAGTTCATATCCACACATCAGTTGTTTTTATTTTCAGCTTTAGACTAACCATAATTACATTTTCTATCCGTGATGGGACAATCGATAACTGTTACATTTCAAGCCTGTGACAGAACAATCAATAAGTATTACATTTTTCGTCTATGATGAGGCAATCAATATAACATGGTTAGTTTAGAGCACCACATCCATTATTTCAATTATACAAATATAAGTTATACTCATATATGTATCCATTATAATATTAATCATAAAGAATGCATGATCAAAATATTCTTATATGTAAAAACCATCATAATTTTTTTTTTGCACCTTACTTATCTTAATCATTACCATATCACACACACATACATATATATGTATGTGTACAAAATATCTATAAACATGCAAGCAGGTGTAAAAGAATTCTTACTTCTACGTTGACAACTCGGATAGACCAGTCACTTGTCCACACCGCAATCTTTGAACCAAAGTGTGCAGAATCCTGCTCGACATTGATTGTCCTCCTATAAAACCAAATTAATATAAAGAAATTATCCGAGGTAACCAAGTCTTAGGGCTTCATCGGAGTTCGTCGTGCTCTTGGATTCCTTTTTCTCGCCAAAATGGGAGATGAAAGATGACTCCCATCAAGAGTTTTCCTCCCCCATGCCACGTGCCATGCATGTTGTTAGCCTAAAGGCCGTCCCAACTCAATCTAGGCCAGTTCAAGCCCAAATAAGGAAAAAAAATATGGTCTCACCCTGCTAGCACTGTGTCCCTATGTTACGAAAGTATTCGTGGCTTGGAACTTTGTTAGCCAATCTACTACTTTTTCTTTTTCCTTCTTCTTTTCTTTAAATCTTTTCTATTCTCACCCCTCTGGGCATTGGTCTCATTTATTAACGAAACTTTATGATGACTTTCCGCCATGTTACAAAGAAAAGGTCGATGATTTGATTTCCTGGGGAAAGAAAGATATTTAAAAATAGATAAATTAATGAACAGCCGGCCCTGAATGCAAGCAATTCTAGATAGACAGAGAACGCGGGTTTGATAACCCCCCTTCTCTTTTAGTATTTTTTCACTCATGTGTAACGTACATACAGTGCAAAGGTGGAGGAAGATTTGCTAGGTATAATGACGTTTCTTTCTTTCTTCTTTTTTTTTTTTTTTTGATCGAAAATATAATGATGCAATATTGTTCCCAAACAAAGGGTTGAAGGTAGCAAATCCCAACATTGGAAGAGTAAATCCCATGAAGAAACCTCCAAAGTACTGGAAGATGTACCAACCGCAACAGCAAGAGAAAGAAGGCTTACTTGCCCCGACCCCATCCTTGTCTACCCGACCCAAGGGTAAACCTAAAACAGAAGTAAACGACACAAGGACCACTCTTAGTGGCTTCCCCCTTCTAATTCTTTTCTTTCTTTCTACACCCCAACCACCACGAAGCCAAGTCTTATGGTTCACACATAAACAAACGCACATGATAAGAAGGAAGAGATTTAAAAAAGACAGAAGGCTTGGGACTTGGCATGCTATATAGAGGGGCCAGGGCCGAAGCCCACTTCAGAGGATGGCCTTGGGAGGGGACATGATGAAGGCCGCCATGTCGAAAGCTATAGTCATCAAGATCAACCTTGCCTTCCTTGCCTTCTTCCTTGTTGCCTACATCGCTCTCCTCTTTCAACCATCGATTCTCCGCAACGACGAGAATGCCGCCTCTATCGTCCGGTGCTCCTTACGCGGTTGCCACATGAAGAAGGTAAGGTGAGTACTGGTCCTGTAGTTGTTTCACTTTGCAAAAGTTAAGAGAGCTATTGCTCGTACCAAAGTGAAACCATCCTTTAGAATTATAAACCTTTTAGAATTTAAAGTGCGTTGCATGATTGGATTCATGAGCATGCAATCTTCAGAAAAAGATTGCAAATTAATGTTATTGCTTTACCGATGGAGCTGAGCAGTATCTGCTGATTTGAAGTTAAAGTTAAGAAATATAGAAATTCTTAACTATTAGTTTTGCTAGCCAAAGTGTCAAGAAAGTATAATTAATATCCATCCACTGAAAAAGCTACCAACTAAAACTTGAATTTCAAAATTTGCAGGTGGAAAGGGAAGTCAGTAAGAAGACAGCCGGGGAGAAGCGAGCAGCATTGGATAAGCCTCCAAGTTTTCTCCAAGGATTGCATGGGAACCAGACCATCGGTTTGGTGAACATGGAAGATGACGAGGTGAAAAATTGGGGTGCCCTGGGGAGAAGCATAAAGGTAGACTTCGAGCAAGTGTCTGAATTGTTTGAATGGAAGGACTTGTTCCCGGAATGGATCGACGAGGAGGAGGAGAATGAGGGGCCAACATGTCCCGAGATCCCGATGCCGGACTTCTCGGTATACGACGAGATGGACATCGTGGTGGCGAAGTTGCCATGCCGGCGACCGGAGGATGGTTGGGCGCGGGATGTCCTCAGGCTACAGATACAGTTGATCGTCGCGAACTTGGCGGCGAGGAGGGGGAGGAGGAATGGGCAAGGGGTGGTGAAGGTGGTGTTTCATGGTGCATGCCGGCCGATGATGGAGCTGTTCCGGTGCGACGATTTGGTGGGGAGGGAGGGAGGGTGGTGGATGTATGAAGCTCAGGCGGCGAGAATGGAGGAGAAGGTGGCGATGCCGGTGGGCTCATGCAAGTTGGCCTTGCCATTGTGGGAAGAAGGTAACCTCTCTTTTTCCTTCACTATTTTAGTTTCCTTTTCTTCCTGTAGTTTTGGGTCCATCGGTCGGTTGATGGCTTGTGGCCAGTTGCTGGAGTTGGTGAATACCATGTGCCCGGGGGTACACGTTGTCTTTAGGAATCTCCCTGCCCATCTGTTCAAATGAAAGGGGAAGTTAATATTAATTAGACGTCCATTTGTTAAAGCACTGCAACAATTGCAGTGCGTGGAGCTCAACGCAATGTGGACTCCATGTTCAATGGTGAGGGGGCAGAAGAATTTTTTTTTTTTATTTTTTTTGATAAATTCGGCATTTTATATAGCTCTTAATGGGTACAAGCAGCCAAATTAAAAAAAAATAGTACAAGGGAGGAGAAATTTTTGTTTAATTACTGCACCGTACACCAGTAATATTAATTTATAGCGCTCGGTAGGAGGTCGTCCATCAGCAAAGACTGCTCTTTTGATGAATGGTAAGTGGGTTATTAGAATTCCAATATTTGGTAAAAGGTCATGCATCAAGAGGAATTTTTTGATGGCATCAATTATGGTTTGGCAACATAGTTTCTTTCGTATGGAGAATAAAAAATCTTAGCAGCATTATTAAGTGGAGACATCCTAGCTAGAATCATTTGTCGTGGCAAAATGGGCATATGAGACACATGCATGTGAAGATGGTCCAATAGGTAGAGACTGTGATGGAGACTAGAGATGTGGAATGCATCACTGAAGGCTAGGTTAGTGATCGCATACTTGTGAGAAGAAAAAAAAAGTTCATCTTAGTTTCGCTCTTGGGAGCTACATTAATACTTGGGTAGAAACCTATGTATCAGTACTTCATGCACTGCCTTGTGAACTGGGTCGAGACTAAATACAAAACAAAACGGATAATGAAACGAGTGAATACTTGGGTGCTGGAATTGGTGGGCGTCTCAATTCTGTGTCTCTCCCTTGTATGATTCTTGACATAAAGGTGAAACACTGGCCTACTGGGGACCGAACCAATAAATCCATCTATATAGAACCACTTTTCGGTACAATTCCACTTTCTCACCAGAAGGATTCTCCTTTTAGTGCTGACACAACCCTTTGGAGAATACTGAGTCTCGAGAAACTCGGTGATGGAAGCTGTATAAAGGCCATAATGTTAGCTGAGAACGTATTAGAATGTTTAATGGCCATCATGTCGACTTCTTTGGCATTGTCCAAAAATTGAAGGTCATAATGTCCCTAGTGAAGGCATTAAAAATTTAATTTGCATTTCATGAAAAAATTTCTATAGATAATCTTATATATATATAAATATTCTAAATCTCAATTTTGAGCATGGACGCCTACGGTTCCTTAACTTTTGCACTGTTTCGTTTTAACAATAACTGATTCAACATCACACTTCTTTCAAAACATTAAAAAAAAGAAAACATGGATCACACTTTTCTTTATAATTTATTGGAAGCCACCGCTGTCGTCCAAAGGTTAGTTGAACAAAGTCGGGCTGCCACATGCTTCTGTGGCTAAGCACATGCATCGTGATTTTATATAGCCAACAGCACTTACAGCTATGATATCACTATCCAATTAAATCTTTTGTGCTGAATAATTTTAAAAGATTATTTTTTAAATTTTTTTAAACTCAGCAAATGAGTTTTTCTTCCCCCTCCGAAGAATCAGTTGGTAAAATGTTACCCTACACAACAAGTAGATGCTGAGGTGCTCTTTTATTAGATTTAAAACCCCATGAAAGACCGAATTTCCGAGATGTATGCACCCACTCTCTTGTATTATGGAGTTGGTAAGATGAGCTTAAAAGCAAAGATATCACAAGCTGGTTAGAAAATTTGGCTACTCTTTGAAATCAAAAGATGTCTCCTCTATTCAAGCAAAAGTGTTGCTATGTAGCTTCCGATGACTACCATCAAAAGATGGTCGGTCACCAAATAGAAGGGTTCATGAATATGCATCTTAGAGAATTCTGATTGTAGTTGAACAACTAGTACTAGATGTACTGCATGGCACCAAGTCTTCGTTGGATATTTTAAAAAACCGATACAGTATGTGCAATAACGTCACTCATTTTATTATGTGTGAAAGCTGGTCCATGAAAGATTGAATTTCCAAGAAGTAGGCACCCTTTCTCTTTTGTTATGGAGTTGGCAAGACAAGATTAAACGCACAAGACATCGCCCGTTGGTTAGGTGTATAAAATTTGGCCATTTCGTTCAAGTCAAAAGATTTCTCCTCTCCTCCATTAAAGTATTCATTATCTTAACCTACCCTCTTTAATAAATCAGAACTACCTTGTACAAGACCTCTTATTTTTCAACAACTAGTACTGTACTTTACTACTAGACGGTACCAAGCCTTTATGGATATCCATTAGTAATCAACTGTTACATTTATTACATTTTATTGTGCCGATCAAAACAGCATTAGCAGTAGAAATCCATTAGTAATCAACTGTTACATTTATTACATTTTATTGTGCCGATCAAAACAGCATAGCAGTAGAAATTTTTAACCTCATGGCGTTGCAAAATTTGTGCAGGAAGGAACGAAGAGTATGACGTGTCCAAGTTTGCGGTGCCGGTGAACCCCCGCCGGCGGGAGGCGTACGCGACGGTCCTCCACTCCTCCGACAACTACCTCTGCGGCGCGATCGCGCTCGCGCAGAGCATCCTGAAGACGGGCTCCACCCGCGACCTCGTCCTCCTCCACGACAAGTCCATCCCCCAGCTCAAGCTCCAGGCGCTGGTCGCCGCCGGGTGGACACTCCGGGAGATCGAGCGCATCCGCAACCCCCACACCCAGAAGCATTCGTACAACGAGTACAACTACAGCAAGCTCAGGCTGTGGCAGCTCACCGACTACCACAAGGTCGTCTTCATCGACGCCGACATCATCGTGCTCCGCAACCTCGACCTCCTCTTCCACTTCCCCCAGATTTCGGCCACCGGCAACGACGGCGTCATGTTCAATTCCGGCATCATGGTCATCGAGCCGTCCAACTGCACCTTCAAAGCCCTCATGGGACGCCGGAAGGACGTCGTCTCCTACAACGGCGGCGACCAGGGGTTCCTCAACGAGGTGTTCGTCTGGTGGCACCGGCTGCCGAGGAGGGTGAACTTCCTGAAGAACTTCTGGTCCAACACCACGCTGGAGGCCAGCATGAAGAACCACCTCTTCGCCGCCGAGCCGCCGAAGCTGTACTCGATACATTACCTCGGGCTGAAGCCATGGCTGTGCTATCGCGACTACGACTGCAATTGGATCATCGACGACCAGCGGATCTACGCCAGCGACGCGGCGCACAGCCGGTGGTGGAGGCTGCACGACGAGATGGACGAGGGGCTGCGGGCGTTCTGTGGCCTGTCACCGAAGAGGAAGATCGAGCTGGACTGGGACCGGAAGAAGGCGGCGGAGAGGGGGTTCCCGGACGGCCACTGGAAGCTCAACATTTCTGACTGGAGGCGGAATGTTTGAAGAGAGGGAGTGGGAGTGAGCCTCTGTATTACTGTTAGCTGACCTCAGTTGGAGTTCGTCTTGTTGGATTCCTAATTAGATACATACCTAGAACACTTTGTATTCTTTGATAGATTTATTTATCTCTGAGGGGCTGGGGCTTGAGAGGATTTCCATTTGTATTGGGTTGCATGTATAGCATCAAATTGATAGAGGAAATCAAGAAATAACAGCTGAAAGTTCAGAATATATAGTTTCATCATTGGATTGGATTGCTCGATCAATCTGGCTTCTCATTGATCTTGGCTGAGAACGACACTAACCATTAAAAAAAAATTAAAAAAAAAAAACTAATCCAAACCAACCGTGAACACCATGTTTGGTTTCGTATAATTTTAAACAGCTTAATTATTTGAATAGATATGCTTATTCCTCATTAATCAGCTAAACAGTATTGTTTCATCCCATTAATATTGACTAAGTACCAAAAACGTGTCTTAGGTTTTCTGAAATCCCACGAGTGTTCCTTTATGGGGATTTTATTCAAGAGTCGAAATAGACGTTTGCTTGAATAAACTTGGATAAAGCTGAAAAGTGAACTTTACTCAGGTTCATTCCTGTTTCAAAGTTGAAATCGGCTGGATCAATTAATTTTTACCCCACCAGAACATTTTGTCATGAATATTAATATTTTTTCAAATCATCTATATTTTAAAAACATAACCTTCTTATGACTTGAGCTTAGTATTTTTCATCTTCTTGAGATCTAAATATTTGAAAGTGTTCAATTGTATATTTCCCTATCAAATCTAACAAGCTATTCACACCTTAGTAGGAAGCGGAGACCTAAGGTCCTTTCTTATTAAAAGTTTTATATCCCAGATTTTAGATGATTGACATGATGATAGAAAGAAGCTAACCAATCAGCAGGCCGATTGAATAAAGTGATAGGTACTTAAAAGTATGCTTTCCAAAGACAAATAATTTGTGATTGGAAGTGACCTGCCGACCATTTTCACTTGTCTCGATTGCACCTCCTTGATAGGTACTGAGCTTGGCACTTTACCAACAGTCATTTTACTGTGAGAAACAAAATAGTAGAAAGTTTGAGTACAGCATCAATCTCTCCCCAACTAAAATACTTGTAGAGGCGTGCCAACCAAAAAACCTTTAGTCCTAACCTCTTCGCTATCATTACCACTGCATTATTATGCAATGGTTTGGTATCCAAATCCACCCACCAATTGATTCTGAAATTTTTTTTATCCCCTGGCCTATGCTTGTCTCAGCTTTCCTTGATGACCATGGAGTCGGAATATTAGGTGCACCAACTGTTAGCAATATACTATCTAAATAAACAAACACATTTATAAATTTAATTAATGAAAAATCTTAAAAGGAGTTATATATATATATCATTCGGCATCCAAACAATTCTATTTTAATGCAAAATAAACCTATTCTAGCACAATATAAATATATGCATTTAATAAATTTATATCATAGAATTTCAAATCCTACAAATCTACTAATATTAAATAAAAAAATAAAGGTAGAAGAAAGTAGCCTGATTGAAGGCAGGTCGAAGCGCGTAGACGCTGTCCCAAAGAAGTATTTGCCTCCACGTACAGGTCTCCCGGCAATCTTCCTCTGAGATACGACGACCCTACAACTTGTTCTTCGGCATGTCTCGGAAGGAGTCAAAACGAACCCGATCGAACTTGCAGATCCAGCAAAGATCAGAATGAAAAGAACAAAATAAACTGAATAAAAATGTAAAAATAAAAATCGGAAGTAGCTAAGAGGAAGAAGAATTGCTCCAGAGTTTTTCTACTATTTTTCTATAATTTTTCATGTTTGAATAGGATGAAATAGGGGGTTTATATAGGGATGTTTGAGCAGGGGCATTTGGGTCATTTTGCGGACACGCGGGCGCATTCTGCGGATGCAACCGCATCCTTCACGCAGTATTTAAGCGGACGCGGGCTCTGGCTCAATACTAAAATCGCCCAACGGATATTTTAATTTTCAAACGCGCACGCGGCCCGAGATTCAGCGGTGTACGCATTTAATTCTTCCTTTAGCGCCCGGCCGTTTCCAAATCCAAACGCGCACGCGGACATAAATTCCAGTGGGCCCCAGTGCATTAATTTTTCCATCAATCCTCCACAAAAATTAATTTTTAAATAATTTTAAAATCAAAATAAAATGCTGAATATCTTATATTATGTAATAGGTGTAGGTACCTTTCGGTTTGAACCTTCACTTAGTGACAATTGATTACATCT
>JAOXJJ010001100.1:1020494-1066076 GCA_025769935.1 Phoenix roebelenii | reverse complement strand
ATTTCATGAATTTTAAATAAACCAAAATTATTGCATGGCGCATGGACCCATTGCTTGACACATGGCGACATTGTTTGCTGTTTGAATTTAAATTCATACATTAAGCAATGTGTTAAATAATTTTAATCACTCAAACCATCAGCCAAGCTGGCGTATGAGTTTTTGAATGGATTAAATTCAAATTTCAAGAGGTGATTTCGAAATTATGAAGTGTTTTACTTTGCCGCATGGATTTCAAATTCCTTCCCCCTTGCGCATGTGTTTAAAGCTTGAATTTAAATCAGATTTGGTTGAGATCTGATTTGGGTGGTTCCTATTCCATTGCATGCACCAACTAAAGAAGGTTATATGAAGATAATTTTTGAATTTTTGAATGAAAATTTGGAGGCCATTAAAAGGGGTCAAACATGGGCGCCGGCAACACATCCATTGCAGCCTTCTTCCTCACACATCTCCTCCTCCTCTTCTTCTCCATTTTAGATAAGGTTTTCAGGTGAATATCTAGAAGATTCAAGATCAGATCTGAGTCCTCTACTTTCCTTACAAACCTCATCTCCATCTGCCTCAAGATGATTGATCAAGAGTTGATTGAATCCGGACGAGCATATTTCAGCTTTCATATGTTCTGTAGCTGCTAGCATTGTTGTGGAAGAAGATCCTTCAGGGCTTCGCATGTACTTCTCGTAGAGGTCATTCGTGTGCGTGGTTGCGATGTCAAGAATTAGATCCATAACTTTCATCCATCATAAAAGGTATTACTCTATCATTAATCATTTATTATGATGTCAAGGTCTAGGTCCGATTTTCCGAGGTTTTACCCTCTTTTGGGGCTCCTCACGGAGATATCTCCAAAATCCATTCGATGAATATTTGGAGATTAATTGGAATAGAGTTCTTAAGTTTCAGACTGATAGTTAATCATGCATAAAAGTTTTAGCATAATTGTTTAAACGATTCCGGCATAATCCTGTGTGTTCTTAATGTGCTGATTTCTAGATTTGATCTTGTAAGCATGCATGAATTAAATTGTTTGATATATTTTTTTGCTGCATTTTTGAAACTTAAAAAGAACTACGTGTGGCTTGATCTCCCTTGT
Organism: Phoenix roebelenii; assembly: GCA_025769935.1. NCBI lineage: Eukaryota > Viridiplantae > Streptophyta > Magnoliopsida > Arecales > Arecaceae > Phoenix > Phoenix roebelenii. Next base: position 1,064,980 of record JAOXJJ010001100.1, on the reverse strand, counting down.
GAAGGGGTACGTAGGCAACCCGACCAGGTTCAGCCATGGTTTTCAAAAAAAAAAAATCAGCATGCTAAACACTGAAGAACCTAGGATTCACTTTCACCAAGCGTGCGGGCTCGAGCTTTGCGAGGACTTCTGCGGTCCCTGCTTGCTCGGCCCCTATTTCTTAGCGGTCGGGTCGTCAAGTCGTCCGCCTTCGGCGCTCGGCCCCTGAGCCAGGCAGCGGTCTCGGGGTTCCGAGCTTGGCGAGGTCCACCCCTCCGAGCTCTTCGAGGGCCAAGACTCGACAGGAGAGAAGGCCCCATTGCCCGAAGTGGGTCGTCTACGAGGGCGACTCGATCCTCCACGACGGCCAGGTCGCACGTCAGGTATTCCATATCGCGCTGCTTCCGGCCGAACGGGCTGAGTTCGAGGCTGCGGACTTCGGCAGCCTCATCAACGGAACCTACTGCTCCGCTATTCGGGTAAGCTAGCCTCTTGCTGTAATTTCCATATCTTTTGGACCCCTATCCTCGGCTTATTCCTTTTTTTTCTGCTTGCAGCACCTTCACGAGATCGACATGTTGATCTCCGTGGTGGCCGACTATCAAGATAAGGCTCGGAGGAGCCAAAGGGCACTGGAGGACGCAGAGAAGAGGGTTGGCGAGGCCGAGGACTTGCGCAGGGAGGCCATTGCGCGGATGCAAGCTACCGAAGCCGAGCGATGGTCGGCAGTCAAGAAGCTCGAGGAGGAGAAGGTCGTGCATTCTCTAGCCAGGTTGGAGCTTCGCACCTCCGCAGCGTGCCTCGTCGAAGGTCGCTCCACAATCTCCGGCTTTCAGCAAGAGGCGGAGGCTTTCAGCACGAAGATCGGGCAACTGGAGGCCCAAGAACAAAGGGCATTGGAGCAGGCCCAAAACGTGGTGCAACTCTTCCAAGAATCGGAGGAGTTCCGCGACTTATTAGAAGAGGAGGCCGTGGACGGGCTCATCCGCGGCTTCGAGGACTTCCAAAGGCAAATGCGGCGGATCTGCCCTCAGTTTGATCTCGATAGTCTTTAGCCCGACGGGGGGGTCGTCGAGGGCGAGGATGAGCCCGAAGGTCCGGCAGACAGCAGTGAGGACAGCAGGACACCCGCGGGCCCTGAGGCTGAGCAGGAAATCGTCGAGGTCGGGGTCGAAGTGGTCGAGGAGACCGCTCAAGAGGCTTCCACGGGAGAAGCTGCCGGAGGTGTTTCTGAAGAAGCATCCAAAGTTGCTCCCGAGGCCACTGGCGGCGTTCCGACCGAGGCTACTGCAAATGCGCTCGGATCGGTGGAGGAACCCAAGGGAGTTCTAGCTGAAAATTCTGAGCTGATAGTTGTGGACGACGTCGAGGCCGGCACCGAAGCTACAGCCACCCCTTAGGATTTTGCCTCTTTTTTCTCTCTTTTTCTTTGTTCTTTTGTAAATGAGGTCATCCATCGAAGTCATTATACGGCCGAACCTTAATTTTGTACTTTAACCTTCGGGCCTTTATTAATGAGAAGTTTTCTTTTTCTTCTTTCATTGTGTGTCTCCATTCATGCAATCGATAAATCATTAATCGTCTGAGTTGAGTTCCTATTTGGCAAATTTCTTCAAGTCTTTAAGCTCGGCTAAGCCTTTAGACCTAGGTTCTGGTAGAATTCGCTAAGTCGTTAGGCTTAGCTCCAAGAGGGATCATGTTAAGGCTCTAGGCCTGGACTTTAAGAGAACTTGCCAAGTCCTTGAGCTCGGGCTCCGAAGAAGTCCTGGTCGGCCTTTAGGCCTATCTTCCGAAGAGATTTCGCCAAGTCCTTGGGCTCGGCTTCCAGAAGAAGCTTGTTGAAGCTTTTAGGCCTTCCCTTTGGAAAAATTTTGCCAAGTCTTTAGGCTCGGTTTCCAAGAGGGATCATGTTGAAGCTTCAAGCTCGGGCTCCATGACGACATAGGCCGAGGCTAGGCTATTATTGGAGCTTTCATGCTCCTTGATCTCGAACTCGGTTGAGGTGTCACAAGGCAGAACTTGAGCTCATAGCCAGTGACTTGGCGTTTCAAGCTTGGCCAGGGTGTCATCGGGCAGAGCTCGAGGTCGTCGTGGCAAGCCATCTCGACTTAAGTCGACGTTCAGACTTGGCCGAGCCTTCGTTCGAAGGAGTCTGGAGTAGGTGAGGATCGAGCTGGAGATTAGTGGTAAGGAGCTTCCTGTGCTTGGTCACGAGGTCGAGGGAACCTCGGCTCGTGGTTGATTCAGGAGAGCATCCTGGCCTTGGTCGGGGGGGTCCCGAGCTTGGTCAGGGCTTTATTGATCGTTCTGTAATATAAACAAGTAGGCGTAATAATGTAGGTACTGGGTAGAATATATCTCTCGCACCATCAGAGTCGGGCATCTCAGGTTGAGGTAAGCGACTCCATCCTGAGGTCGACTTTCAGTGGCGTTCTGTGGCTTGTAGTCAACCCGCAGGGTGCCTTCGTTCAGATCGGGGCGTATTATCGTAAGGGGCGTCGAGCAACACTGAATATCGTCGAAGTGTCATGGAGATGTCGTGGAGTGTCGTCGAATGTCATCGAATGTCGTCGAATGTCTTCCCGAGGTCAAGGGAGCTTGAGCTCGCTATCGACTCAGTGGGGCATCCCAACCTTAGTCGGAGGATCGAGCATGAGGTCGAGAGAGCTTGGGCTCGCTATCGTCGAGGGAGCTTGGGCTCACTGTCGACTCAGCGGGGCATCCCGACCTTAGTCGAGAAATCGAGCACGAGGTCGAGGGAGCTTGGGCTCGCTGTCGATCCCGCGACACTTTCCGAGGTCGAGGGATCTTGGGCTCGCTGTCGATCCCGCGACACTTTCCGCGGTCGACTCGGCGGGGCATCCCGACCTTAGTCGAGGAACCGAGCACGAGGTCGAGGGAGCTTGAGCTCACTGTCAACCCCGCGATGCTTTCTGAGGTCGAGGGAGCTTGGGCTCACGATCGACTCAATGAGGCATCCTGATCTTAGTCGAGGAACCGAGCACGAGGTCGAGGGAGCTTGGGCTTGCTGTCGACCCCACGACGCTTCCCGAGGTCGAGGGAGTTTGGGCTCCCTGTCAACTCAGCGGGGCATCCCGACCTTAGTCAAGGGATCGAGCATGAGGTCGAGGGAGCTTGGGCTCGTTGTCGATCCTGTGACGCTTCCTAAGGTCGGGGGAGCTTGGGCTCACTGTCAACTCAGCGGGGCATCCCGATCTTGGTCGTGGTCTTTGATGGAGATCGAGACCGAGCTCGATGTCAACGAAGCGAGGTGTTCCACGCTTGGCCGAGGTATCCAAACTTGGTCGGGCACTCAAACTTGGTCGGGCATTCGAACTTGGTCGGGCATTCGAACTTAGTCGGGTTTCCAAGTGGTCGAGGGGGTCAGTAGTTCCATTGTAGGGCTCCACTTAGGGCATTTTGAACCTCGATGAGATCGGCTCATCTTCGATCTGGAGAGAAAAGGGGGACTTTGTGGTGAACTCAAAATCACCCTCGAGTCTTGCCTTCCTGCTGTGGAGCGCCTCAATCTGGCGCTCGAGCTTCTCGACCTTCCTGTCGAGTTCCCCGCCCTGGGGGATTGCCATGGTAGTCTGCTCCAGTTCGGGTTGGTCCGGGGGTGACTCGGCTTCCGAGTGCTGCGGCTTTTTGTCTATGCTCCTCCCTAGTGGTTCTCTCTAGGGAAACGCTCGAGCTGAGCCTTGGTAGCAGCACCGTTCTTCGTTGTTGGCTCTCGAGGAGCCATGGAGATTTTGGCCATGGGGGGCCGGTTCATCTGGAGGAAGCACTGGCTGGACCTGGGCTTGTGGGGGCGGTATAAGTGGGGCCTCCGCACGTTGCAGGCCTTGGACGACTGCGGTCAAGGCTTGAACTTGTTGCACCAGGATGTTAAACTGTTCCGGCTGGACTTGGGGGACTAGGTCCGTCGAAGGTTGTGGTGGTGAATTCTGGATAGAGTGTCCAGGGCTTGTTGGGGGACGCCGGGAGGCATTGGAGACTCTTTTGCTTCTCAACTTTATGGTCACAACTCGAACCCTTCCTCTAGCACCAACTGTTGCTGGAAATTGGACCCGGGGACGACCACTGGGTGAGAAGAAAGGGGCTCCAGCAAGAGATGACGAGTGGCAGTACGTCAGCAGGCTGCATCCTCCGGGTGACCTGCAAAAAAGCCGGTGGCCAGGATTTCCGGCGCCGGCCCTCCGATGCTTAAGTCAGAGGGGGCTAATGTGTAGAGGGAGAAAGATTGTCTCCTCCAGTTTTCAGGATCCTGGGGCCTCCCTCTAAGAGGGAGAAGTTTTTCTTTTATAGAGGGGTGCAGGATTACCTATGATGTGACGGGGTAGATGAATTACCATCATGATTGAGCACAAACGTGTGAATTAATGCATGGCCGTGGGAGATCAGGCTGGAGCCAATGAGTCGTCAGGGTGATCAAACGTAGCCGAATGGGTCAACTGGTTGTCATGGAGGGCCTGAGATCCGTGGATAGCATGCGCATTAATTGTTGAGTGAGCCGGAGATCTGCGGAGGCCATGCGCATTAATTGTTGAGTGAGCCGGGGATTTGCAGAGGCCATGCGCATTAATTGTTGACAGCGGTAGTATGCATAGTCCCCGGTCGAGCTGCAGAAGGATGTGACCACAACGAGTGAATAGTGAGGTCGGGCTTTCGAGGTCAAGAATGTTGAGGTCGGGTACCCAAGTCGGACGCCTCGAAGCCGAGCGCCTGGTCGGGCGCTGGAGTGTCAGGTCGGGAGCCCTGAGGTCGGACTCCTCGAAGTCGAGCGTCAGGTCAGGAGCCCTGAGGTCGGATGCCTCGAAGTCGAGCGTCAGATCGGGAGCCCTGAGGTCGGGCACCTTCAGATCGGTCGCCTTCAGTCACGTGCTGGCGATGCGTTCACGTGTCTCGGGATGATCCATTTTTCCCCCAACACTAACCATGTGAGAGTTTAGTTGAACGGTCTCCCATCTAATATTTTGCAAGACACAGCATAGGTTGTGTAAACATAATTAAAATATATGTACAATAATTAAGAGAAAGTAGGAAGATCAGTACTAAAAAAATAACAAACATTAGTTTTCGTATACTTAGAAAAGGCTATTGTTTAAAAAAACTATGCTTGTAATGTGCTCCTTTCTCTTTTATGCACATCAGACATGCAAGGGAACTTTTCACTAAACAGCATGATTACCAAAGCCAATGGTGTCAGTCGTCAACAGTTAGCTGTTTATCGAATTAATACTCCTCTTATCGATGGGATGTGCATGGGGGATACCAAGCAGCATTTCATGGTCCGCGAGATCACACTCATCTATCAGTTATATACCTGTAACCTGTTCCTCTTAAGGTCATGTGATCACAGCCATGCATTGCATACCTTCAATCACTCACGTGTGACATCCACGTGCCAAGCAAAAGATGGTGGCCATCCATTTTCTTCTTCTTCTTCTTCTTTTAATATTCGACCAGTATGTTCCATCACTGCTTTATTTAGACACCAGCAGCACCAAAATCTCTCTCGTCAAAGCCAAAGGCAGAACATGAAGAAATCCTAGGAGAACCCCTCTCCTTTTGGCCGATACGACGTTTAATTGTTTGTCTGGTGGGGCAAACGTTTTCGCCTCTCAATCCAACTTTGTACAATAAATTCATAAAAAGCATAATTTAAAAATTTAAAATAATGGATATTGGCTTGACCACTATTTTTTTGGTAGTGAGATGGTACAAATAAAAGATGAAATTTTCATCTCCTAAAATGGCTATGCAAAGAAGGTTCTCAAAAGATTTAGAATGGAGTTATGCAATCTAATTGATACCCTCTTGAACGTGGTTTGGAGTTGAGAAAGAGCATTGGAAGTAACAATGTTGAATCTACTTAATTATTTCAAAATTTTAGTTGGAAGCCTCCGATATCTCACTTGCACAAGACCAAATATTCATTTATAGTGTTGGGTTGATTTATAGATATATAGAAACACCAAATCATTCACATCTCAATTCCGTTAAAAAGATCCTACGCTATATCAAAGGTACACTCAATAATGACTTATTCTATTCTCATTTAAATAATTTTAGACTTGTGGATTATTCTGATAGTGATTGGCGTAGAGATTTGGATGAAAGAAAGAGCATCTTCGGCTATGTCTTCTTTATGACAAATAGTGTATTCTCTTGGTCCTCCAAGAAGTAACCAATTATGACTTTGTCAACTTGTGAGACAGAGTATGTGGCGATAAATTCTACTGTTTGTCATACTATTTGGTTGAGAAATTTGTTAAATTGTTTGAGTTTTCCTTAAGAAAATATCACTAAGATTTTTATTGATAATCAATCGGCAATTGCTTTATCTAAGAACCGGTATTTCATGAGAAAAGCAAGCATATTGACATTCGTTATTATTTTATCCGAGAGCATGTAAAGAAAAAAAAAATAGTATTAGTGCATTGCAAGTCTCAAAACCAAGTGGAGGGTATCTTCACCAAGCTATTGAAGCATGATTGAAGATCATGTTGGGTATGAAGACTTTTAGAAATTGGGTTGAAGAAGGGATGTTGGAAATGTAAACCTAATTTAATGAATTTCTTTTGCCTTTTTTGCTTTATGGTACCCTATGTAATTTTCTTAGTGTACTTAATAGTCTCTTGTTTAGAAATATATATATACACACATACATACGTACGTACGTAATAGTTGGCAGAGTGTTGACATTTCCAACGGTGGATAAGACTAGAGTCCAAGCATTTTCTTAAGAACTCGTATGATGTTCCAAGAGACATTTAAACAACTGTTCAATATGCTGTAATCTCTTCATCTGAAACTTTTTATGTTATTGACTCCTCCAGATCTTCTATAACATGAGTTTGAAAGTGAAAAAAGAGCAAATTTTACACTCAAGAAAGATTGCATTCGATAAAGACAGCTAGACAAAGACCTTAAGCAAACTCGTCCCCCACTATGATGTGCTCCAAGTCGCAATTCTTCTGACTAAAGCTATTATGAATCTCATCCCCTCCTTTTCTTCCACGAGCAAACGCGCTTGTATTAGTTGTACTTTATATGATTCTATTCCTCCTCGATGACCAACACCGGGCCCATATCAGTTCCTTTCAGACTGGGGCACCAGATTTGGGGGCCACCTGTCCAAAGATTACATAGATTCGGCACTTAAATGTTGCGAGTGTTAGGTCTTTCAATGATTTAAGCTTAAGACTCAGATTAAATGTATACTTCTGAATTGCAACCTAAGCAAGCATCCAGTATCTCAGTGAAAAATATAATAGATGCTCTCTTTTCTTAAAGGCCATCTACCAAAAGGAGCGGATGTAAGGAGTCAGTCATGAAAATCATTCCTCCATAGACTTGACTATAAAAACACAGGGCAGTGAAATGATGTCTCAATTTCCCCATGCTTTGCATGCTTTTGATTCCAATGTGTTGCATGATCCAATCACTTTGCGACACTTCCTGAACTGATATTTCGTGTAGTCAAGAAACTCGATCGAATCCACCAATTAGAAAAGTAAAATAATCTTATTAATTTAGGCAAAAAAAAGCACACACCTATACTTTGCAGATGACAAAGGAATGCTTTATAAGGATCATGCATGAGGAAGTACTTATAAATAATCCAGATTTGATGCTCGTCAGTTGTATAATCTCATTCCAGATTGCAGCTATCAAGCATACACGTTCCTCCTATGGGGAAATGACTGTGGAAGACTTCAGGGAATGGCTAAAGAGTTTTGACAAAGATAAGGATGGACGCATTAGTCGAGCTGAGCTGAGATGAGTTTTGATAAAGATGTTTTAGCTGCTTGCTAGTTTTGTGATAATATGTTTTTCACTTCAAGTGTGATGTCTCATCTTTATATGAATTGGGTGATATGGTATGCAAAAGGTCGTGAATTATTGCATGATATCTGTAAATGATTGTTTTCTTTTTTAACCCATATACAAGGGTGCAGATAGTCTGTGGGAAGATATATTAACTGTGTGCTATGTAATTTGCTTTTATTTGTTTCCTTGGTTGTGTAATTGCAGTAATGTTGTGCTGAAGAATTGCTTGATGCTGCTCTTCAGTTTTTGATCCTAGAGTTGGTAGCTACAAGAGGGACAGAATTAACAGGTAAATTCAAGGGGAGAAAAGGCAATGCGCATAAAAGGGGCAGAACTATAGATCTTAACAAGGCAGAAGATAAGAAGATTGTTTTGTATTTTCTTTCCTCTGATACCATCTTTTTCAGTTCTTTCTATCCGGTAGTACCTTGACTGATGCTTAGCTGTTAATAACGGCATTATTGATTTAAAAAACTCTCTGGAAAGGCCTAAAACTAATCTTAACTTAAACTAGTGGTGGGATCTCTCCCTGCCTATCAATTGCAAACCCCCCTCCCCAACCTTCCTCCATCCTCAGAAGTAGGAAGAAAAAGAAATTCCCTAAATTTTCCCTCAATTACATAAAGGAGGGTCCTCTAACTCCATTAATTATATGTGCCTTCACCTCATGAAACTTTGTGCACCAGCATGTGGGATATTATTATTATATGCTGGACCTACAGGCATATATGGCATGCAGACAACCTTAACAAGATTCAGAATCTTCCTTCTAAAACACAAACTTCAGATCAAAAGGAACATTTTCGAAGCTGGAGCAAACACAACATCATCTACATGTTCAAGCTGCATTTTAATGTAATGTTTTCTAATTTTGTGTGAGGTCATTGAAGTGTATGGGTCCCCCTATGTAGCAGCAGTGTTTCAGCCCTTGAAGTTCACCAAGAGCATCTATAGAGCCAAGCGGTATGCTGAAGACCAAAATCTTGTCTAGGTTGGATCTTTTCCAACTCTCCAGGTAGCAACCTGTCAGTTATTAATCTCCTCCCTGGTGGGACATATAGAATCCCAATTCTAAACTTTGTAATAATTCTTTAAGTAACTTTAACCCTGATGTTGCACTGTTTATTTATAACTAAGGTCTAAAAATTTTCTGAGAAAAATCCAATATCAGTGATCCGCAGATAAAATTGTTCCACAATATCTTAAGACAGACTGTTTTAATCTTTAAAGCCAGCAGTAATAGCACACCAGAGAAATCTCACACTAGAAAGTTACACAGCTGATGAGACTCGCAGCTTCATTCACTGACAGATGACATCAAGAAGAGCAACAGAGCCAATTGAACTTCAGTATTTAACTCTTTTGTGAGACTTCTACGTTGCAGCTCTCTTTGAAATATCATAGAAATAGTAGAGAGTATTTTACATTGCCTGCTGCTCTTTGGACTTTATTTTGAGTCTTGTAATCAAGCTTACAACAGGAAAAGGAAGAAAGAAGAGGAACAGTCTCAATGAAGTTTTAGTCATCTCAATTTGCCAAACTTTGAACCCCGACTTTATTCATGTATTCATAAACTTGCTTTCTGATTCTTAGTAAGCCAAATAACAGCCACTAAGACAATATCATAAAACTTAAAGATGACATCATCGTGTCTACTTCTTTACTAATTCTGAAGCACATTAATGCTTGACGTAGTAAAAAGTTACACCTAAATGATGGCTAATAAGAATGGAATTGATGTTACATATGTTTGCAGCTATTCTGTTTCTTTCCACTACAGTAGCAAATGAATGAAAACGAATAATTACATTGCTTGTGGAATCTCACGGAGCAGGTGTACAAATTCATCGCACAATAGATCTGCCTCTGCAACTCATTGATGTGTATGTTCCATGTCCAGCCGACAATCAATCATGCTTTTGCCATTCCCAACCAGTGATTGGCCTGCAAAAGTCATAACAGCATTTCAAGGAATCTTACATCATATATGCTACTCAACCAGGTAGAGGAATGAGGTTTAAAACCAACATTACATACAAAATCAGTGAAGGAATAAAGGTATAAAACAATGTTCAAGCATCACACTAATACATTGTTGAACAGCCTAGGTCCTGGCTCCAAGTGGAGCATTTAAACAGTACATGGGTTCATTAACTCCACAAAAAAATGTAAATGGGTTTGCTTATAAAGATCCAGTCCGTAAATTAGCTATTTATTTTTAACACTAAGGATGAGAGTTTCTATCTCATCAATCAAGATAGCACATATATTAACATACATAGACGCATCATGTATCTGTACTTTACAAACTCATGCATACATCCATAAACAGACAGATGGATTATTGATCTTTTGTTGCATTCTATAGGTAAGCTGCAAGCGTAGAGGATTGCTGAGCTAATAAATTACCATCATTACATCAGAATTACATAGTAGGCAAGGAAATAAATTACCTGAAGGTTCTCGAGTGATGCTTGCAAGCATTCTCCAGCTTTGAACTCCACATGGTCAGTTCAATCCCTCTTGCGAGGAAATAGTTAGGTTCAAACATCAACTTCAGGAAGAGGCAACTTCCAGTAATTCCAGGAATTATAGTCCTCCTAAAACCAAAAGTTCAAATGGAAGTTCACAAAAATTAATTTAAACATACTAATGAAGAAATGAAAAGCCAACCACCCTTCACTAAATGCAAGATAGGATAGCTAGAAAGAAAAAACATTTTCCAATTCCAAGCACCAATGCACCCAAGATCAGGAATTCAAGTTCTTTCTAAATATGTTGATCTGGAAAGTGATTTTACCAAAACCGTGAGGTATAGGAACATAGCATTAACCTGCTCAGCTGAGGACATGGGAGGAAACATTCCATTGACCAATGCATGAAGGGAAGTATATGACTTTGTATCAACTCGACGGTTCACTGTAACTTTACCCTACACATTTAGAAATTACAAAAACATAATGAATTTACATAATTGATGATTTTTGTAGTTTTTTTTAATACTATTATAATCTAAAAGATCTTACCTTGGGATTGATTATGAAGATCTTTCCTACAGGAATTCCAACTTTAAGGTAGCTAATTTCATCGGTGTCTCTGTTTCCAAAGCCAGCATAGAATGGGTTGCAATCAGGAGGAAATAATGCTCTGATTTCCTGAAAAATATCATAGAAGTAAGAGCATGGAATTGGTTGCAATCCGAAGGAAACATTATGCCTTGAAAACTGTCTTTTCCAAAGAAATAAAAACATTCCAAAATATACAGGTAAAATTTCCAAAGAGCAGTCTAGCATAACACAGAGAAGCAAAAGAAAAGAAGCTGGAGTATATTAAACATAACCAGGCTCATTTAGTAAATTGGTATGATAAAGTGAAGAGATGCCTGAGCTTTAAAATAGCAAATGAAATTTTGACCATTTTGAGAACTACAACCAAATATTCACTATAAGCTCCATGGAAAGGTAAAATGCTTTATCCATGATTTTTTTGGCCTTCTTTTGTTACAAGCACTCCTTACCCCAATATTGTGAAGCAAGAAAACAAAAAAATTATCCCAACGAAAAAAAGGTTGCAAGATCTATTCACCTTTCACTGTTGCATTTCTGCAGTGAAGGGACAAGATCCTGTAATTTTATATCCACATCCTAAAATATAAAAGCTTAGCGCAATGTTCACGTGAAAATGTGCACTCTTTATGACTTGGTAATGAATTGTACATCGACAGCCATAAGTGTTGTGCCTACTCATAATATGATCAATTCTTTTTGTTGCATATATTTAGATCAATAGCTTATAGGAGCATTGCCTTCACTTCGCACCTCAAGTTTCAGAATATCGAAGCTTGTATTGTTGTTCCAGAAGCTTTGGAGACCATAAGTGATTCACTCAGTGCCGATCACCACTGTAGGATTGATTCACACACCGGAACTGGATCAAACCAAATAGTTTTATCTGATTACAAATGGAAATTGAAAAGACCATCCATGCTTATGGCCTGTTTGGTTTGTTTTTAAGTGGGCTAAGCAGGAATCCACGTTGTCAAAGTGACTTGGGCTACCTGCCAGCCTAAGTCACTTTCAAACACTCTTCAGCCCAATTTCTCTTAAAGTGAGAACTCACTTAGGGTAACCTTGGATCACTTTGGGGCAAGCAAATATCCGAAATGACTTCCCGCTTACTTGAAGTGACTTCAAGTTCCCACATAGGGGTAACCAAACATGCCCTTACAAAACCATCCTTCACACACTGAGACCTGGAAAACAGAGACCTCCATGCAGAGGTCAGCAATTTTATTGTAGAGATGCTATGTTATTTACCAACCTAAGGACTTTGAGGCTAGGATTGTGATAAGGTGCCATAGTGAAATTCATTCACTTGTTTATTTTCTACGATTGAATCTCCATATCAATATCTTGTAAGAAACATACCTCTAAATAAACTTAGACATGACTATACTATGTCTGATACTTAGGCTCTTTACCTACTTTACTTATCCTCACTTTGGCATATAAATTGATTCCTGCAGTTTTTGATCTTGTAGCTAAGACCTCTTGTGAACAGTTTTGCTGCTAGATTTTATGGAAAAGGGTTACATAAAAATTAAACATAAATGAGTTTAACAAAGGTGCAGTCTGGCTGCCTCCCGCAAAACCTTTTATAAAAGTGATGGTGTATGAACTTGAAAAGTAACTTTTTTGACAAGTGATGGCATGTAAAATTTGAGAAGGTGCAACGATGGCCACATGTTTTTCTGTAGAACTAAAATTTTATTTTTATCATTATATGTTTTTATAAACTTAGATGCAACCAAACAAAGTTTAGGTGTGCAAGGCTGTGATTTGGGTGTATGTGTTGGTGACATGAAAATAGGAAGCCAGAGCATCTAGAGGAGACAGCACAACATTTAACTTCTTTTTACATCTTTCAGTTGGAATTTTATATCCTTGGTTATTTGCATTCCACTGTAGAACTCTAAAGTGGATCAATAAAGTATTTTTAGAACGAAGAGTTTAAGTGCCGGTGCTAGTTCTGGTGGGCTTGCAGGCCACCAGCTGGCATGGTATGTCCTACGCTAATGCCAAGGATCGCCGAACCGATACTGGTAGGCGTATCAGTCATGCGCCAGGCCGGTTCGAACCGGTACCACTGATTTGGCCTCCAAAAGCCCAAAAAAATTTGGACTAGCCGATACGGGCCGGTACCGGCCCGTATGAACCAGACCGGTCAGAGATCGGACCAGTTCAGTACGGGCTGAACCGGCCGGTACGGGCTGAACCGGCCGGTACGGGCCGGTTCAGCATTCCTTGGCTAGTACGCATGCCAATCCAGACCAATTTTTTTTAAAAAAATCCTGATACCTTTTTTAATTAAAAATATTCTAAGAAAATAGTTAATAGAGTGTTGTGCTAGGTGTTGGTAGTGGCCTGATACAGACAGACCCCCGATATGGGCTGATGGTTAAAACCTTGAGCAGAACCATGAACATTACAGCTTAATATATAGTTTCAGATGCTTAGGTTGCTATTCTTACCCTTGGTAACCTTAGCATGCTATGGCACAAATAATGGTCATGTGATGTGAGTGATAGGTGCTGGGAATAAGTATCCTTTGGGAGTTGAGGGCTTGGATGAAGAAATCCAAACCAAAGGCCTAGGAGAATCAAAACTCTCTCAACAAACCCCCTTCTTTGAGGTGCAATCTTTTCATTGGTTTCAGGGGGGTAAGCAGATCAACTAGGTGCCTAAGGGTTTGTCTGGATGCCTGGACAGACTATTCCATGATAACTTCCCCACACAAGGAGAGTTTTAAAGAAAAGAGACAACATTGATATAGAAATAGAGATGCGATGACTCGTGATAGATCATAAAATGCCAAAAAATCAGGATAAGCAGTTCATTCTCAAAGGTGATTTATAGTATCCTAAACATTTTAGGATTGAGCCAAAGTTTCCTTATCAAAATGTTAATCTTTTTGGTCCCTGCTAACTTCTTCCCACCAGAAACCATATGTGGTATATTCCTGGAACAACTTGAACATGCATCCTGAACAGGCCCTAAAGGTTGCCTCACACCTACTACCCATATTTCCATTTTCTCTATGGTCCACTGCAAAATGGTTTTGGTAATTCCTTTTCTTTTAAAATGATGAAAAAGAGATCCTCGTCTGTCACTCTCTTGATTTAATTCAAATAGTGTTTGAGAGAGAAAGAGGATATAAACTAACAGTGGAGTATATTAACCCACAAATGATTAAGGGTTAAGACTATGACCATATATAAGATACTCCATCACCACCTTTTCCTCCTTTTGTGAAATCTATTCATGGAATGGTCAATCACAATTTGTTTTATACAAGTTTGGAATGCATTTTCCATTATTTCAACTTTAAGCACCTGCTCTGCTAGGCCCTTATTGCTGTCACTGTCTTGAATGGTTGATTTTTTGCTTTATCTCATTCTAGAGCGTGGTCCTTCTCCAAAATTTTGTTTAATACGCATTAGTTCCACTTTTTTCTCATTGTAAAGCATAGTTCCAGGCTTCTAGTGTTAAATTTTGAGGAACACATTGGAAGGATTATGAATCTCACTAGGGATAAAGCCAGCTATGCATCATTTATGAAGGTTTCCACGCTACATGTAAAATGCCATTCTAATGGGAGCATATGCAGACCTCATCTACAACGTAAAATCTATACAATCTATGCCAATCACTAGACTGAAATAGTATTAATCAGGGACACATTGACATAGACACTTCTTGTACTAGTCTATACACAAGACTATAATCAACAAATTTATCCTCGAAATAAAGGTGAATCTTCCAGAAAATGTGCCAGTTAAGAACAGGATTGACCATCATCTGGTATACTGCAGGCTAAAAAAAGGGCCTCGAGAGAGATATTATAACAGCATGAACAATTAAGGGTAGTCGAGTGGTTGAGGCGTTGAATCCAAAGGATGAGAAAGCATGATGCTTGAGGAGAGAGATGGTATAGGAAGGGAATATGTAGAAATTGGAGCATGAAAGGTACCATATAGTTGACACATAATGTAATTAAAGTAGATGAAATTTGATCTATATACTGAAGCAAGCATTAAATAACACTATGGGTGACACAAGTAAAAATTTTAAAAACGTGGTAACATTGAAACATAGGAAGTAAATAGTGAAGGACACTGAAAGTGGGAACCACAGTGTTGCAAAAGGTAACAAATGTATGACAACATGTTTCTGCAAAATTGCACAAGTTTATATAATATGATGAAATTTGCATAAGATGATAAGAATGAGCAAGATATCAGAAAGTTGAAGTAATGGTGCAGGCCCAGTAACAGATCAACAAAGTACTTTGAAGCCTATCATTCTTAGACAATGGGAGAAATATTTCTTCTGGAAAAAAAAACTTGTTTGGACTTTAAGGATGGGCTTAGCATCATTTGGAAGCTCATAAGAAAGCTATCCAATGCACCAAAGTCTTCCAAAATCAGAGTCCAAAGAAGAATATGAATAAATAGCTGAAAAATGTGCTGATAAAAAAAAAAAAAAAGCAAATGTTGCTGGCAAAATTCTCAGTTTGGTTATCAAGACAAACCTCAGGTCTAAAAAAAATATCTACTCCTAGGAGAATCAATGGGCTCCAAAATTGGTTTAAGGTGGCAATAGATAATTTTGCACGCCAGCAGAATCAGATGGTTTTCAGTCCAACGATCATGTAGTTCATTGTTCTTCATGTAATATCTACAAAAAGGATATGATGTTGTTGCAAAGGAAAATCAGTTTTAAGATAAGGGTCAAACCATGAGTCATCAATGAGTGACAAGACTAGGGGAAAACAAGAGATCCGCAGAATAGAACAAAAAGAAAAAGTTTGTAACATTAGAGGTCAATATCATGGACCAAGTTTACAACCTACAAGAGTACACTCGCCAATAAGTAAATATAGGAAGAAAAGCGAGTGGTTAAGGAAAAAATGAATATATCTATTGTCCTCAGTGACATCAAAAGCTCTGGATACCATGTTTAATTAAACATTAATAGGAAAATTGCTTCATAGGAAGCTGGTCATTTTTACTGTCACGCAAAGAAGACACCAAAAACTACAATGTTTTGTATGAAATTCTCACAATAATGATAATATACAAACAACAAATTAGTAAAAGATGCATAATAGTCATTTTTTCTTGTTAAGTGCATTTAGATATTCATGTTAATCACCCAAGAAGGCAGAAGTTTTCAGAAATATCCACTCTCATACATTAGATGACTAAATTAGGATAACAAGTAATAAGATTCAAGAAGCAAGCACATCTGAGAAAATCCAACATGCAAGAGCAGAACTCACCTCTAGGCATGAGATCTTGAATTCATGAGGAGCTCTTCTGATAACTACAATTAATAAGGTTAAGAAGTCAAATTCATATCAATTTAAACATAGAATAAATGCATGGTAGGCACAAAATATTTTCTTCAAAACAAAGGAATCAAGTTTTGTAGAACATATACAATAAAATGTTAAACCAGACAATAATGTAAATAAAAATGAAAAATGAACACTTATCTGGTTCAAAACGTCTCACAAGGAACTTTGAAGGTCTACAAACTGAACTTAAACTTCAAACAGCATGGTCTAAAATTTCATTCAAAACTCTCAAACTGAAACCCAAATGCCCATGTCTCAAATAGCATGGTCTTGAAGTTTTGGCTAAAACTAGTTTATGGGATCAAATCTGAAATCCATAGCTATGCTTGGCTGTTCTCTTCACAAGCTTTGAGAAAATTTTAAAGCATTACATATATTACAAAATTTTAAAACATAAATAATAAAAGAAATTGCATTCTTTGACAGATTTTTGTTAGGTCCCAAAACACAAAACTCATAACGCACCCTGAATAATCATGTCTTAGATTTCCATCAAACAGTAAAAAGATGTATTACACTCTAAGCAGAATTTTTAACAATCTATATGTATATATATATTTGAATATCTCATTGGAACAGCACCAAGATGATACATCCAAGGGTCTCTCCACCACAATATCACATACTTTAAAGATGTGTAACCTATTTTCTTGACCTTTTTTTACAATTTACCTAATTTTAATTGACATTTTTCTGTATAATTTTCAATCAGGATGTCAAGAACAAAGCCAAAACCACCAAAGCCATTGAAATTGTCAAAATCAAAATTCACATGATCCAGTCAGAACTATAAACTGAAACCTAAGCTGTCTTGTTAAACCTTGTCTAATAGAATATAAAAATCCAAATAAGCAAGGGACAACTGCATCCAAAAAATTAGAAAAAAGCAAAGACTACAACCAACCATCTAAAAGATGATTTCAAGATCAACTAAATTTAAATGATTTTCAGTCTAATCTGAATTAGTAAGTCCCTATAAAAGAAAATGAATTATTAGAACATTGAGAATTGCTTAGATCATCGACTGACATAGCACATAGCCACATAGGCTAATATGATTTCATAAGACAGAAAAGTTAGGTTTTTTTCATATAATTTCATATCCCCTATAGGAAAACAAATTGTTATATTTTCTTTCCTTCCTTGGCCCACATCGCTTTAGCCTTCTGTATCTCTCTTTCCCCTCCTTCCACTTATTTTGCCCTCTTTTTCTTTGATCTGGAATTTCAAACTTTCCTTTACTTGCGTAGTCCCGTTCTTTCTTTGGCAGCCACATAGCAACCTCTAATCATTTTCTTGGTGGCTTCAATAAAGCAATGAATAACATCGCATTATTAGCTTCTCTGATGGTACATGTTGTGAGCCAAGATTTGCAGTTTTATTTTCGACACTCTTCTTATGGCAATCATAATGCCACTAGCACTCATTTAAGTGCATGGATTCTCTAAGAATCTCATGGCATAAACCTCAATTGCAAACTTTTTATTTATCATTAACAATTCTATAAAATTTTACTTGGGTTTTCCTTCTGCGCTCTCATGAGTTCAATTACATCCTTTAAGATACATGATGAAGATAGCAGAAATCTGTTAACGCACATGTGTGCCTTCAACTAAACATATACATCATGTTTCAAGCATGCATGCAGGTAAAAATTTCCTCCCTATTGGTTACTGGCATGATATAAATAAAGCCCAGTAATTCATGAGAAAGAGCATGGATACACAACAAAGAGTCTAATTTAAAACAACTATAATCATGCCATGCAGCAAAAATAACCAGTCATAGCTTATGCAAGGGTCTGAAGTACAAGGGTACATCGGTAGTACCAATCAAAACAGTAAACATTGATGCCCCTAATTCAAAATATGGGTAATCTCCAGGAATGAAAATAACAAAATGAATTGTACATGCAACTCTTCCGATGCAGATAGAAAAATGAAAAGCGAAGAAGTTTCTATAACCACCTTCTCGGTAAAGTGAAGGGAAGAGTCCATCTGGAGATATAACAACTGGACCATCAGGGAGCACTTTCCCGTCCTGTAAAGCCAAACATATTTACATCCTTAGGAAATGAGATTACTTTTCTTCGCTTCCTTCATGATTATATTTACACATGAAGAGAACATAGAAAAAAACTTTATAATGCTGATAACACAGTTGAGAATCGGTTTTCGATATATGACCTGTTTAAGGTTGAAAAGGAACTGTCTTGTTAGATGGGCCTGTGAAATTGCACGTGCACTTAGAAAGAGCAGTTGATATCCATTCTCCTGCAGCAAACTGAAAATTGCTTACAAAGACGACAGGGTGTAATATACTGGATCTCATTGGGCATCAGCAAGACAAAAAAGGTTGCAATTATAAAGAGAATGCACTATGATACAAGAGATTCAATGTTTGACTACATATCAAATGAAAACAAAATATCACCTAGCATCTTTCCTCAAATGCCTAGTTCAAAATTAGTTAAAGCTTGTAGATCAGGTGTCAGAGCAAGCAGGTATGAAGTCCAAGAGTTGAAGCAATGACAAGATACAAAAGAAACTAATTGTAAACCTGTTGAAAATGTCAGAAAATATGCAACTCTTTTCAATAATATATTCACCAAGACTCCAGGGTTATTCATAATTTTTGGCTTCATTCTCTTCAAACTTAGACCATGAAGGTAGTCATCACCTATTTCATTGACCTTGTTGAACAAATATGATTCAATAATTAATCATTCAACTTGACAAACATTAAGTCAAAGCTATTAGCATTGTCTGCTTTACTTCAAATTAATACCACATGATTAACCTACTGACAACCATGAACCACCTGTCTCGATCACTTTGTGGTTGGTTCCTCTGATCCCAACCTGTCCTTATCAAAGATCTTGAAATAACAAAAGACCCTCTGTTCCAACTGTACCATATAAATTACAATTAATCATATCATATTCGCTACTGAAAGAAGCATATACTAACACGATGGGTTTTCATATAAAGTAAAATGTATATTTTCTTGTTAATTATGTGGTTAATGCACACCTTTGCGACTTAAGGATAATTCTGTAAATGGCAACAGGGATCAGATTATTATATGGTTCAAAAGATGGGCAATTAAGAAGGTCTGAGCTTGTAAAATGACTAAGACAGACTAGAATGTTCAGGTGGACTTGCGGCAACGCAAGGAAGGATAAAGTAAAGAGTAAGCACATTAGATGAAGTGCAAAACTTTTAGAAATTGGATGGGTACATGCATATTCAACAAAGATCTTATGAAGCTCTGTTTAACGAGATGCTTTGGATTTCTTTAATGGGATAGAAAGACAACAACTAGATAAAAGTCATGTAGTGCAAAAGATTTTTAGAAATATTTTAGGACAATAAACCAAGGGTGGACCGTAGGAAATATATTGCAGTTCTACTGTTACCAGGTTATTATAAATTGTTTAGCAGAAAAGGTTATTTTAAATTTTGCCAAGGCAATTTTCACTGAGGAGATTAATAATCTCATTCAGTCCATGCTTTATGATTTTCTTATAAAGGTTAAACATCTCTAGTACAGGTTATATGAGTTTTAGTGGTTTGCATCAAACAGAGTCATGAAATTATTATCAGGTAAGCTCAACTGTATGAGGGTAGTGGTTTAGGTATGGGTTTCCATTTATATTATATAAGATATTTAATTGGGAAGCAAGATTTAAAAAAACAATCATACCATCGTACATAACGTCCTGTACTTCGATAAGCACTAGTACATCCTATGTTTCCTATCATCCTATATCAGCAAATCATGAGTAGATATGAGGGTATACCACAGTCTGCACCAAGGTTAGCAAAACCAGTATTGAAAACTGTATCGGTTGCCCGGCAGGACGAGCCGGTACGGGCTCACGCCGTGCCGGGCCGAGCCTGTACCGACATAGTAGAAGAGGTAGGGAAGAAAGAGAACGAGAGAGGAAAAAAGAGAAGGGGAAGGCCGAGGGAGGCCGGTGGAGGGCTGGAGAGCCGCCGCACAGAGAAGGCGGAGGCCGGAGAGCCGCCAGAAAGCCGCGGAAGGGCTCCCTCCGATCCCTATTTCGTTCGAAACAGGAGCCAGAGGGGGCTCTTTTATTTTTGACATTTTTAAGTGAAAGTGGCAAACCAATTGCCTGCTTTACTTAATTTTTTTTATTTAAAAAAATTAAGTGAAGCCGACAATGGGTTTGCCGACTTTTACTTAAAATCTCCAAAAATAAAAGGGCCCCTCCGACCCCTGTTTCGAACAAAACAGAGGATCGGAAATAAAAAAAAAATAAGTGAATCCGACAATGAGTTTGCCGAATTTTACTTAAAATCTCCAAAAATAAAAGGGCCCCTTCGATCCCTGTTTCGAACAAAACAGAGGATCGGAGCGAGCCCCTCTTCCGTGGCTCCCTCCTCCACGCGGTGGCTCTCCAATTTCCACCTGCCGGCCTCGACCTTCCTCTCCCTCCCCGCTCTCTCTCTCTCTTTTCCTTTTTTTCCTTCGTCTTCTCCTTCTTTAACGCTGGTCTCATTTTCATCGCCGGAACTATCCCGATCCGCAGCTGTTACAGTTCGAAACGCCCTGAACCAGGCGGTTCGACATGGTCCACCGACCTTGGTCTGCACTATACCGGTATGTGATCAATATGCCCCCATACCTAAACCACTACAAGGAGAGAGAATATATGAAGCATCTAGGCCCCTTAGCCATTTTAAAGTATTTTGTGCTTCTTTATCCATCTCGACGGCTATAGAAAGGACTGAGAAAAGCAAACAGTGACACCGATGCAACACTTTATAGGATGATTAGCAAAGAAAACTCACACTGCCAAATAAAAATAAATGGGACAAGGCTTGACAAATAAAATATGGCTATGGTCTGCATTTTAATATATAAAGTTTTATTGACAATGCATTGTTGCACCTACCAAGTGCAATTGATAACATTATAATCTCCATTAAACCTAGTCCAAAGCTTAATACAGTACAGATAAAAGAAGTGACTATTTGCTTAAGTTTTATTAATAAATGTTTAATGTTAAGCGGTCATTATCATGCGTGAGGAACTTGTAGATACCTTAATTGCAGAAAAGAGATGTGCAACACCAGTCTGGGACCAATCTACACCAACTAGAGGCATGAACTGTCCAAGAACATCTGATCTGTAAAATCAGTAAAAGGATATAGCAAAATCAGGAAAACCAATGTACTTACAACATAAACAAATTCCATCATAAGGAACTGCCACACAAACACAGAACCAAGAAAAATTCCATGCAAACGAAGTTCTCCTCTCCCTATTAATAGCATAAGATTCTTGGTCTATGATCTACAAAGTGACAAAATTAACAGCTTACCGCACATCTACAACAGCAGAGATCAGATCATCTGTCTGCAATCAAAAAAGTCCGAGTACAGGGTTTGCAGGTAAAGGCTAACGAAGTCAAGCTGTACAAGTGGCCTACTTAAGAGAAAATCTAATAGATAGGCATTTGTCTCATATTGAAGTTTGCAAGCAACCAGATATAATGGCGTTGAACAATTTGGAAGTTGCAATTACATTTAAAAGTCCTAAGTAGCGAGCTTTTCACTAATTAAATCCAGGATCTCAAAAGTGCACAAGAGAGATTACTTGGAATGATCAGCAGGCTGAAGTGATATAATGAGACACCAAAAGGATATGCAGCAGACAAGGGGAACATCATTTTTGGTGTGCTTTGCTTGCTCGCAAAAAAGGAAATACAAGAAGAGGTATAATAGTATAAGAAATATAAAACAACAACCTCAACTCATATGCCCACAGGGACATGTCATGTTTTATGCTTTTCTGCTTCTATGAATTGCACATCTCGAGATTCCCAAATTCCATTTGGATTACATCCATATGGACTTATTACAAAATTATATTTAAACCTATGCCCTTACGAGACTTCCCTTAGTGATGCAGGAGCTTTTTTTTTCACTCCATATCCATGCCATAGGACTACTGGACATGATTTTGAGGTCTAATAGAAGTCCACTATTTTGAGTCCTTTGGTGTTTAAACAATTCATGATGTCTTAGTACATGTTTTTTTCCTAACAAAGGAGATCTACTATTCAACACTGTTTCCACTACGGTAACCAACAACGACAACCGTCCAGAAAATTTCCTCAGGAGTTTTTGCTGGATCCATTAAGTATCCTATTAGCATATCTTACAGCAAGATTAGATCTTCCATTGTAGATATTTTAACTGAAGTTAAATAAGTAATAAAAAAGAGGGATGGTTGTTGATTTGTTTAGGAGATCCAGTTTCCAATTTTAGAGGGTTTTTTTTTGCCAAACTAGATGGAAAGTGTCTTACAGTTATAATTTGTCAGTTAAGAGGCTTTTCTTGAGTAACAAGTAATATTTTCTAGTCATTCTAGTCCATATTAATAAGAGTCTGTGTGAAAAGATGAATTTAGATATTAATTAAAGTAAGTTTGCTTGAAGAATAAGTTTTTGGCCAGGTTTGACTCTCTCTCTCTCTCACACACACACACACACACTCGCTCTAAGTCTCTCCTCTCTTTTATGCACTCATCTGCAATCTCTTTTATTATTTCTGTTATAAAATCTCTACTTTTAATATTTTGCTACTAGAACTTATTGTGTGCCTATCTTACGTTCAGTTTAATATGAAAACTGATCTATCCTTTGCATCATAACAATTAGAACTTTTCTCCTCTTCCCTATTCCTGCAAATTGGACAGCAAGCTAGATACTGTTTATAGGAGCTTCCATGCATACATAAGTAATACCTAATTAGACGGACCTACGTCAACATGTATCAAAGATTGATGTCAAAGCATTGCTTGACTCTGTGAGTCAAATGAGTAAAAGCCATCAAAGATTCAAAAGTTTATGAAACTCCATGATGTATAAAGCCCAAAAGTGAAAATCAAGGTTCTGATCATTGAACGCACAATAAAGCTGAGAGCAGCTGCTGAAACTTTTGATGATTAATTTAAAAGCTAAAATCCAAGACATGAGATTTCGCTGCCATTGAACTGCTATTACTGCTAAGATATAGGTGATGTGATCTAAGAGGCCGTTAGGCTTTCTGTAAGCAGAGCCTCATGCAGCTTAAGTTGTAGGTGCAAGCCAACCCACTTGTTTGGATTCCTAAAACATAAATTGCACAGTAAATGACCACAGGACAAGTTGCAGTTGCTCAAGTAGGTACCTTGAATTCTCAAAAAACAACTCTCTACCCTTCCTCTCTCCACTCCGCCTCCTCCACTGCCACCCACCCCCTCCACCTCTACGCCGGTATGCACCACCACTAGCCCTCCATCTCATCCCTCTCTTTCACATCTCTGCCCTCCTCAAGGTCTGCACTGCAGCCCGCACACTCCCTATGGTACCCAACTCCATGCCCAGGCCCTCTTCACTGGTGGCTTCAATGCCGACCACATTGTCTATAATACATTATCTCCATGTACGTCAAGTGCTCCGACCTGACATCCGCTTGCAGAATATTTGACAAAATATCTATTAAAAACGTCCTTCTTTTCCCCAAACTCTTCCAAATATAAGAAGTGAGCTTTCTTGTAAATCAACTACTGAAATTTAAGTTGCAGTGCGACTTGAGCTGCGCTGCAACTTCAACTATAAGGCTCCAAACAGCCCCTGAATTCACCACCATTCACAAGTTGGCAATTACGTCATTGAGGTTCCTTTTATTTTTTTTCTCCCTAGTTCTAGCTTGCTTTACACCCTATTGGTGCCCAATTTGACCCTTCATCAGTAGAATCAGTTAGAAATCTTACAAAAAAAGTTATAGCTTTGACCAGCCTGCAACATTTTCTAGTGACCTGAGTTTCTACTGCATATGCAGGTGGTTGGCTAGCAAAGGGTCAAAAACCACTTTTTCTTAAGATTTTGTACAGAAGACCAATCAAACTGCCTATGGCTTTGAAATGCTTTGTGCTTTGTGCAGACTACCACATTAATACAAAATATTAAGGTTTTGCATATCATTGTTCATGCCTGTATCAGCCAATTACAGTATGCATATCTTTTTTCATATAAATGACACTCAGGATGCATCAGGAATGAAGAAATAGGAAGACCTGTCTATACATCTGTAATGACACATGAAGATGCACTACAAAAACTCATATCTACCTAACATAGATTATTGTTAGATAGCTGTTTGGTGATATTATTACATGTTCCAGATCTTCAAAAATACATACTTGATTCTTAGAAACATAATTGGCCTAAAAACTTTTACTTTATGCAAGTCATTTTCATTAAACACAGCTGCAAACTCACATGCTACTAAGTATAGATAACAATATTAAATAAAAATCACATCATTCAAAAATAGAAAAACAAGCATTACATAAATAAATTCAATTAAACGAGTTTAACAAATGTCAGAAAAATGCCTATATTACATAAACTGAATCAGCACTTTTCAGAAAAAGCATGCAAAGGCATAGGTGAAATATGGGATAGCTGTAATGAAAAGAGCAGACAAAGCTTACTTTCTGGGGCAAAGATCCATAAAGTAAGAATACCATAAACTCAAGGAAGAGACAATATTTGCATTGTCATTTGGATATTATTGGAATATCAAGAAAATATTATGCTAAAAACCTTGAGAAAATTTATTGCCAACAATGGATATGAAGGTCAATCAAATTGCCTGTCTCATCCCAGAAAGCAACCAGCCCTTT
Source organism: Phoenix roebelenii (assembly GCA_025769935.1). Taxonomy (NCBI): domain Eukaryota; kingdom Viridiplantae; phylum Streptophyta; class Magnoliopsida; order Arecales; family Arecaceae; genus Phoenix; species Phoenix roebelenii. The sequence goes on along the minus strand of JAOXJJ010001100.1, from coordinate 1,040,044 downwards.
GTGCACGCTTATTAGGAAGTGTTTGGTAAAGAAGGCAGACCCCTCAAGTTTTGTCAGTGTGCCAGGACACACAAGGAATTGTAGTTGTATGACCAGGTCTGACAAACCATGGGCTTCCTGTTTCTTTCAATTATTACTTGCCGCATCAGAAAAGGCTGGCCAATGTTCTGAGATGAAACAGCTGCACCTATCGGCCAACCTAAAATAAACAAAGTCATCTTAAATATGTGTCTTGAAATAGCAAGTAGAGAACTCACTTGGTAATTGTCCCATCAACATCTGAGATAACTATGCGAGTATTCCATTTCCATAGATATATGCTAGCATCCACCTGTTAAATGTCAAAATGCATTAGGTAATAGACATACACCTTAAAATGTCTATCATGGGGTAAAACTATGAAAGGAATAACCTGCTGCCGCCCAAGCATCGCAGTGGAGAAACTAAATGTTATGACATTTCGACCCTCCTTAAGATTCAAGGAAGCAAGCTGCTCGGATGTTGGAGTAAGTGATTGCACCTTCTTCTTCATACTCCTGACTTTCAGCATGTCATTTTCTCCAGTCAGGCTTTTTGTCTTGACAGAAGCAGAATCTCTGCCCATTTCATTAAAACCTTCATGGGCTGCATGCACAGTGCTTATGGTTCTTGATCTTTTGAAATTGAATGGCCAAAGCCTCCAGCTAACCCCAGTTGGTACTATGGCTCTTGAGTTATCCCCTTTAATATTTTTGTCATCCCAGTCCACAGGTATCATACCTTGGGTTTTAAATATTTGTTCCTGACCAAAAGAAACCATTCCCAAAATGATTGGTGCAGCTGCATCCCATGGATAATAATGATCACCAATTCTGATGACTAGCTTATCATTCTTCACAAGTGATGGGCCCAATGTACAAAACTTCTCTAAATTCACCTTTTCAGAATTAAATACCTGACGAGCTGCATCAGCCCCCATCCCTTCAAACAACAAGTGTTTGCAGAGGGATAACTCTGCATAGAAGTACATAATATAAAAAAATCATTCCAAATTTAATTCAAACATATGCATGCATCCAATACCATTTTCATGTATAACCAAGATCTGCAGGGGCATAATAATTTGCAAAGCCTTTGCTGATATACAACTTAAGATGATTCTATTCAGCAGAAAATTTTGGTGCAATCTTTAAAAATATAATTTATCAGAAAACCCAATGGGCAAAGTAATATATACCTATACATACATATAGAAGCAGCAGGAAATAAGATTCACTCACCAACAGCAGGGTTGATTAGAGTGCCTCTCTGCTCCCCCTTATTTTCAACATCAATGTCTGTAGCAACAAGTTCAGGGGTAACCTGACCTTGCTCTCCACTGTGTTGAGAATCTGCCTTCGAAGAGTTAGGACATTTCTTCTCGAGTACATCTAGCACAGCATTTGTAGATTTTGAATTCAGTGAGCAACTTAGTGGGTGAAGTATATTGGACCCTTCAAGATCATGAATGCCAGAACGCATATTGGGTAAAGATCTTGCTAACTGTTCATTTCCTGACACATTTGCCCGGCTTGCAGGAATAGTTATTGGACTGGTATGAGGCCTTGACATGTCAGAAAAGCCTTCAAAAGATTGCTCGTTTTCTATGTCCCTCAATTCATGCTCCTTGACACCAGCTTCTGCAGAGACCATTTGGTGATCTTCTGTTTCAACTGTTGTGTCATCGAGTGATAACTCAGGGACAATTTCTTTAGCAGCAAAACTGTCAGTATCGCTGAATGGGAATTGATCATCCTCTGAGCCCTCAGGGGACAGGGCACTTGCTTTTGTTACTTCCACGGACCTAGATGCAACACCATATTCCTGAGCATTATTAACACCATTTGAATTACAGGATTCATTCACACTAACTCCCTTCCCAACATTTTCTAACTTTTCGACTTGATCAGCAGAGTCAAGTCGCTGGATCTGAATGCAGTCTGTTGTCTCTCCTTCCTCCATCTGAGTTTCATTCCCAAAGTAATCAATTTGGTTATTACCTGCTTCTTCCACTTTGATTACTCCATCAGGTGAAGAATGAAGGCCATTCAAAGTTCGTACAGAAGCCACAACGGGAGGAGAGTCAGCATTATCTGGACAGTCAGACTGATTGTTTTGAGAGATAGAAGAAACCTCTACTCTGGAAATCTCCAAATTCTGGTCATGACATCCACTCAAATTTTGTTTACTTGTGCAAGCACCTGATTCTTGTTCTAACTTTACTGCAGGGATCAGTTCACTTGTGCCGCACTGGACTTCAGAAGTTTTCTCTCCTTGTCCAACCCCACCTGAAAAGAGGCCCACAGCATCAAGAGCTCGGCCGTTAGAAACATTGAACTTTAGGGTTGAGTTTTCTAGAGTTTCACAGTAGCTGAAAGAAGTAGTTTTCTTCTCTTCGTTTTCAAGAACAGAAGAAAAATCATTGGTTGAACCTTTGCATATTTCATTCAATGACATTACTGTATCGTGAGAAAGAGCAACAGAGCCAGAACTTTGAACATCAGTTTGATTCGATTCTATTCTTACTAATTCAGATATTACCTTACTCTTGTTAGCTGTATTACCAGTCTCTAAAGTGTAAATTTCAACAACCTTCTCGCAAGAATTTATCTCTTCAAAATGCTTCATATCATTTCCAAAACTATCACCCAGTATCTCACTACAAGAATCAGTTGAATCTTTGAAAGTACCATGACTTTGGCTATTAGCATCAGGATCCTTGGATTCTGGAGTAACTTCATCGAAGACCAACTCACTCCTCTCAGCTACGTTGCTATTCTCTGATGTGTAAATCTCTATAACCTCCTCATCAACTCTTATACATGGAGAATCATGCTTAATTATCTCTTCCAAATGATTTTCACTCACAGTACTGCTCCAAAAATTATCATCAAGGTTCTTGCAATGAGAATTAATCATTTCATCATGATCTGGGACTTTCTCAGAAGGTATATGTGGACATTGTTCTTTGTCAATGGCATTTGCATCTTTATTGTCACCTTCAGATTGTTTTCCAGGAGAATTTTTTGGCCTCCGATCATTGGTTGGGAGATTGGTCGACCACTTCGCTTCCAAGAGGTCAGCTGCAATCTCTGCACGCTCCAGCGAATTTACCCTCTCCACAATACTCCCCTGGTCATTATCCTTCATTGGCTTCCGTCCAAACATAAGCCCAAAAATTGTTGAGCGCCTTGAACTTGTTCGCTTGACAATCTTCCCATTCCCCACATCCATCTGGCTAATTGGCTGTCTCCGAGCAGCATCAAAATCACAGCTCTGGATATTCTTGAACCGTCCATTAAGCATCTTCTCATCGGTCTCGTCTCCGGAGGATGTGGGAGACACAATCAAGTCTCCTTCTTCAGCATCGGACTCCCTGAGGAAATAGGCTTCACCTTTATGATCCAAGTACATGTGGAACTCAGCTTCCACTCCATTAACAGATATGCTGACAACTTTCTCCTTCGCCTTCAACACACCTTGAAATTTCCCGAATCGAACATACCACGGCGAGGTCTTGAAGCTCCCATCCTGCTGCTGAACCACAATTATGTCCACAGCTCCTCCGAAAGGGTGGAAAGGCCCCGAGACGGTGTACACCCCCCGCGTGATGTAGCTGCTCAGCTTCTCCACTGCATACATCTTCCTCAAAATCCCACCTTTCCGGAGTCCCAGATGATAAAACCACGACCCAATTGCTAGAAGCCCTCCAGCATCACAAGACACCGCCCAGGAAGCAACCCTCAATAAAAATTAGAGCGCCCTGGGAAATAACCAAATCTACCCCAAACAAAACGACAACAACACCTCAAAAACCTACCAAGATCGCTGCTTTCCTGGAAATTATCAGACAACCAGATCGGAAAACCTCAATTTCTCCAAAAAAACTCCGTATCAAGAAAATGAAAGGAAAGGAGAAACCGAAGCCGGAGATCGAAGCACCATCAAGATTTCGCCAAAATGCGATATTTATTCTTTACAAGCACCCAAATCAGATAAATCTTCCCGGATGTCGAACTACGTATCAAGAAAATGAAAGGAAACGAGCAACCGAAGCCGGGGATCCAAGCACCATCAAAATTTCGCCAAAATGCGATATTTACTCTTTACAAGCACCCAGATCAGACAAATCATCCCGGATGTCGAACCGCGACGAAAATTACATCAAGAACCGCAGAAAGGAAAGAACCTATGCCGAATTTCCGATCCAAATCTCAAACTCCCAATCCCTCCTCGATCGACCGCTTGAAATCCGCGAGAGCTCTCTCCCGACGAACAACTGGGCCGATTGCGACGTCGAGGGAGGAGGGAGTGGAGAGGAGAAGCAGAAGGCCTATGGCGAAGGCGGATAACAACCGAATCGAAGCATATTCCAATCAAAATTCGGGGAATAAGCCGGAGCGCCAGCCAGCAGAGAAAATCAATATTTTTCGGTCGAGAGAGACGTTGGTGCGAAGCAGAGACAGAGAGAGAGTGAGAGAGAGGGGTCTCGTCCTCCGCCCGTTCTGCTGCCTGAAGCATTGCTGGTGCCTATTTAACCCATACGGATAGGAATAGCAGAATTTTTTAAAGTGGAAGAGTTCTCTGAAGATTACGATGGATAGAGCTATCCATCAAATTAGTAAGATATTCGAGACTATTATAACTGCTTTATCTGAAATTTTTCTTCTACTGCTATAGTATCTAGGTATGTTCTCACATCTTAGAAGCCCTCACCTTTTGGCTACCTTAAGGTGAACTTTAATAGCAGTCTGTCAGCTAATGAAAGAGGTACGAATATTGCCTTTGTGATTAGGGATCATAAGTGTAGGGTGATTGGAGCTGATGGGCGAAGCACCTTCGAGTTTTCTATTCTAAGGGTAAAGCTCAGGGCAATATGAGAGAGTGTCTCCTATGTGAAGCGGGTTCTGAAGGCCTAGTGCGTCATCTTGGAGGGAAACTTAGTGAAAGTAGTAGAGTAGATTCTACAAAATGAGTCGGATGTCTTCGACCATCCATTTATAGAGGACGTCAGACGGTTACTACATGATTCCACTGTGTACCTTTCTTTCCACTGCTGTAAAGTATTTTGTCTCTTGATTCTACGAAAAATGCTCACATGAGATTAGTGTGGGCCGCTGGTTTACCAAAAAAAAGAAAAAAAAATCCGTGCGTCATTGTTGAGCCATTGTGGTGGGGGTGAAAGGAGGCTTATAACGACCGAAGTGAAGGTAACGGGTTTGTGTGTTGATCTGGGGCAGCGACATCGGGGGACGAATAATAGGGTTAGGTGGCGGGTGAGAAGGGCCCGAGCGGGGTTTCTTAGCGCCCGCTTTTTAGTTGGGAATGGCAGCTGGCGGACGGTCCGCCCCCATGCTCGATGATGACTGATGAGATATGAATGGGATGCTAATTGCAGGTCGGTTCGCTGCCTTTTCTCTACTTTTTCTCTTTTTTATTTGTTTCTTGGAGGAGTGCTGGGGCCTGCATGTTTTGGAACTTTTTCGTTTTAATTACGTAGGTTGTTTGTTTGTGAGAGGAAACACTTGATGGCCGGATTTGATTTCTTTAATCGTGGATGTTGGAGGAAGAACGTAACAAATATTTTATTTAAGAAGAGGACTTGTACACCAACCAAAAATAAAAAGAAAGGCTTAGTTAGTTACCAACTTTAATTGATAAATATAATCTTTATTTTGAATTATATTATTCTCTTTATTAGCAAAGAGATTAGAAGAGAAAGGACTTTCATGATGAATCTCTTGCTATTGTACATGGGACGAAAGATGAGTACTTGCAATGCACTTGAGAGAGAATATGGATAGCTAATGAGGTCCAAGCTAATAAAGAGAGAGCAAGAAAAGAAAATAATAATGATAATTGCGATTAAGAGGGGCCAACAACAATCTTTGATTTGATAATGAATCTTTACAGCTATATCATCCGAAGTAAAAGTTGATGTTAGACATCAAATCTCCATCAAATTATCATAGCATCAAGATGTGGTAGCATTCAAGTAGAATAGGTGAAAAAGAGGAGAAGGTTTGCCTCAAAAGAACGAGGAGAAGGTGGGAAGTATGGAGGAGAAGGGAGGACGCTTCAAATGTGAGAGAAGAGTGACAACATGGGTATTTTAAATTCAAAGGGCTATAGGAGGGGGACAATTGCCTATAAAACCCGGGTGTTAGAGTATTAACAAGATAATTCATGTTTAAATATTATGATGACACGTGCTAACTTATTGTCTACTCTCCGTTGTTTGAAGCATAAAAGAGACGTCTCGAAGGCCCTTAAAAAAATAAAAAACATAAAAAGACAAACCAAATTTATTAATTCTGTCCAAAAAAAATAGAAAAATAATTTTGCAGGAAAAGGTCATATTATTTGATTTTGCATTTTTGTCCAAATTTTCGCTCCTGCGTATAAGTTACCAGGATATATATATCGCATTGATCCTTGGTCATATCTACCTAGATATGAATGAGACATCGTCATCATATGATCCAAGGAATGGATAGAGAAAATCATGATTTATTCGGTGGAAATGTTATAATGTTCATACTCTCTCTCTCTCTCACTCTAATTTTTCCGTCATCTCTTCTAGAGATTTCTTATGTCCTTAATCTTCTCTTTTTGGCCCAAGTGAATCATGCTTACTTATCTTGATCATGACGGAGAAGGATAGTGCAAGAAAAGATCCCACAACCATGGTCACACTTGGCATCATTGACCATCCATAGGCAATTGGGGGGATAGAAATATCGCAGCGGCTGGAGATTTGCACACCATATTTTTTGTCCATCTGAAATTGTTGAAAAGTGTATATCGTTAATAAACTCTATCCTTACGATTTGTTTCCTCTAGATTTGTTAGTCAATTGCCTCTATTTTTCTGCCTCCTCTTTTTCCCATCATGTCCTCTACTCCATCAGCATTGGCTAAGAAAACCGCAATTTTTGAATCGGACTAATCAACGATCATGGAGTGGAACTCATGCCATTTCCACCAAATTAAACATTACTTCTCTCTCTAATATGCATTCTCAAAGTGCAGGATACACAGATCACACGGTGTATGCATATATCTTTATGGTCTGATATGCACATAGATTCCCGCATGTTTGTCCCTTCACAAGCTTCATGCAAGTTTAGTACACGTGTGCATTCGTAACTTATCTACGCATATTCTTAATGTCTGATACATAATGACAAATTTGTGGTTGCACTTTCAACACAGGATGATACATGCATCTTAAGTAGGTAATACAAGCCTTTTTGTCTCTCCTGGTGTACAGCTTCCAATCTGCTTGATATGCACATTTCTCTATCGATGAACAAATGAGCACATATGAATGGTGCAGACCGCATGTATCTTGCAAGACATTCTGCTATAGTGATCAAATGAATTCAAGACCAGCATAGATATGACAACAGATAACTGCTGCTTCGAGACATACGGACTTTCGAAAGAATGTGGCTCCTTCTAGGTCATTCATATTTACCAGAAAACAAATAGCACTGCTGACTGGATTGCTTCTTTTGCTGCATAACATTCAAGAGATATTTTTAGAAAAATCATAAGTCTGTTCCATTTTTTATTTATCAACTTTGTTTTTCCTGACTTTATTAGCTATACTTATGGATGATCCATACGATGAGTCGTTATATATATACACACACTTGGGAACTTGGTTATACATGAAGACCCCGTTCAGGATAAGAAATCCAAGAGCCACTGCTCCCATTAGAATACATGCGGAGGTAAGAACAGTGCTAGCTCTATGTTCGTCAAGTCTCATTTTTTTGTGTGGCTGAAACTGGCATTTCATATATCACGGGTACGAATACACCCAATAAAATCGGAATACAAAAGGTCACAAGTGCTCTGGGTATCTCTCTCCCCCCAGTCCATAAGGTACCTTCTAAGCGACTCGGTACATATGCCGCCACCCAGTCGGCCGCCCTATTGGCCTCACGATATACATACATAGCCTGAAATATGACATCCTTCCTCATCGTCATTCAAATATCGCGGAGCAGGGATGAGCTCCTTCATGAGTACTGGACTCCTATGGATCCAGCTAATCACCGTGGCCGAATTATCCTCCAATAGAACAGAACTTGCCTGAAGCATCCGTCGTGTGTAATACAAGCCCATCTAAGCCGCCCGCAGCTCTGTCCCCGAAACCAAAGTATCAAAAATTTGACAGCCCTTGCTGCCATTGCACCAAAACTCAGGCTTTTAATGACAAATCCAACTCCTCTTCTCCTACTGCCATCTAAAATAGAGTCATCAAAATTATCCTTGAGAAAAATTGGAGGCGGCGAGCTTCTAACAGAACGCGTTTTACGGCGTTATAACCGTTCGAAGGCTGAGGGGTTAGTTCCCTGATATTAAAGGCGCCCTGGCTCCCTAAGATATTTCGGCTAGATATGCCCTAGTGCTATATATATGTGTGCGTCTTCGTTATCCGTTGGAAGAAACCCCGCTCTGCGGCTGCGAACCCCTGACGAGAACTCGAACGGCAATGGCTCTCCTCTTCTTTCCTCTCCCCTCCTCCCCTTTCTCCATCCCTCTCAAAAGAAGCCCTGAACCCTTCTCTCTCCGCTCCATTTCTTCTCCCATCTCCATCTCTAGAAACCTTAGTGCCGCCTTGTCTCGAAAGCCGCTCCTTTCCGCTCGCGCGGCGATGCGGCTCGCCGAGGAGGCGAGGACGGCTGACGCCTCCGCCACCCTCGATATCTCGAAGCTCGGCATCTCTGAACAGATCGTCTCCGCGCTTTCTCGTCGGGGAATTACCGAGCTTTTTCCCATTCAGGTAAACGCTATCCGTTTCTCATGGCAAAAACTTATATTTTTGATGGAATTTAATGCGTTTGGATTTTAGGTTTTAGTCAGAAGTTTTTTGTCTTAAGCTTCAAAATAGCGTCTACTATATGGAGAGAGAGAAGGGGATATGTGAATTAGAAAGCGAAGACCATTAGAAGTTAAATGGAGATTTCTTCTTTTTTATTTCCTAAATTTTACATGTGAAATTTCTTCTCCTTTTTTTCCATCAGAAATAACTATAATTGAAGGGAAGTTTAGACCGCTATACTATTTGAACTTTAGGTATCAACTTCGGGACGAAAGACCTTCTGACTGTACCGTTGGTGAGCACTGTATTAAATAGTTTAACTCAGTCCTGCATATGATAGGATCATCTTAGAAATTGTTGCATGTAATGCCCTTCAATCCATCAGGAACTAGTATTTAAATGAAAAAGGATTCTAGTTCAGTGAAAATGAATTTTAGTACGTTCTGGGAAGCTTTTAAATTTCCATTCTTCAAGAGACATTTTTCTTCTGCAGTATAATGAAAACCTAGTTCAGCAATGGACTCAGAATGCCTCAAAGATCGTGTTATATCAACATTGGAGCATGGATGATGATTACAAATATGTATCACATCACTAGTTTGCTAATAATATGGGTTCTAGGGCCCAGATTTGGGAGTTTCTGGGATCTGGTTGTTTAAAAAACTTTTTGGGTGCATTGGAGATGGAGAATAGTTTGGACCTGGAAGGGTTGCTTTTGGAGGTTATTTTTTGTTGCTGTCTTTCTCTTTAGCTAATGTACTTATGCTGGACTATATATAGTGGTGTTGCCAGTGGTTGTTCAGTGGCTGGATGCAACGAGTAGAGGTCCAATATTTGGTGTTTGAGTTTCATAAAAATCTTAGGATGTTGACTTATAAAAGTACATTAGGTCATTACACTGCTTCAATTTTCCCGATAAATTAGAGATCTTGTGAATTGTGGTGATAGGGCTTGTCCGCTCTCTCGAGGGTTTCTTCATCATGTTGTTTTTCTTGCTTGTTCTTATATGACCAGACTCCTATGTTAAGTCCAAGCTGTGGGATCTTATTGGATTGTCTAAGGTCATGGGAAGTAGGATAATAATGCACAAAAATATATTGCACAAGTCATAATTTTGCATGTTCAGATATTTGATGAAAACCATGTGGCTTTCTTTTAGCTTCGTAGATATGTGAAACAATCTTCTCTCTGTTAAATGAATTTATTGATATAAGTAAAATACTGCTACTGAGTGTAGAGAGCTGTCTTGGAGCCAGCTATGGAAGGTCGAGATATGATTGGAAGAGCTATTACTGGTTCAGGGAAAACCCTAGCCTTTGGCATTCCCATCTTGGATAATATTATTCGACATCAGAATCACCACAGGTTCATTTCTGTCCTAATTATTACTTTGCTTTTGCTCGAAGATATCAAATTTTATATGCATGTGTTTTTGCTTGTAAGTAAGTGAGCAAATGGTATGAGCAATTTGATTTTGAGTTCCCTTCTTCAAAATTCTGAAATAGGACCATGAGATTTGTTGCGTAGGTGTATGTGATTTAGCACACTAAAGGGGCATTTTTAATTATGTTTTCCTTTATTCTTCTATGGGATATTAATAAATTGTTGATATCTAGCCTGTAATTTTTGTGAGTTCTTATGGTTCTGCAATTGATTTATGTCATAAACATTTGGAAAATTCATCATGCTTGCTTGTGGCTGTCTTTAAAAAAAAGAAATTCTTACTGTTTTGTGCCTTTGAATTATAGGAGAAAACAAGTCCCTTCTGCTCTAATATTAGCACCTACACGGGAACTTGCACGCCAGGTGCAACGGGAGTTTAAAGCGTCTGCTCCAAGCTTGAGCAGCACATGTCTCTATGGAGGAATACCGATCATGAATCAGGTGCGAGCTCTGGGATTTGGTATGGATGTTGTTGTTGGGACACCTGGAAGAATTATCGACTTAGTTCAAAGGGGTGCCTTAGATCTCTCTGAAGTCAAGTTTGTTGTGTTGGATGAGGCTGATCAGATGTTGGCTATTGGATTTCAAGAGGATGTTGAATGCATTTTAAGTTATTTACCTTCAAGGAAGCAATGTATGCTGTTCTCTGCAACAATGCCTTCATGGGTCAATGGTCTCTCAAGAAAGTACCTGAAAGATCCTTTTGTAATTGATCTGGTGTGTTACCCTTTGTGCCTCGTTTCTTTCTCTGTCCTTTAACACATAATATGCTTGTTTTATTTATCATGTCAATCAATTATCTCTACACTTCATAAAACAAGTTTACACTTTTAAAGTTTTCTTTGACGTGCAGGTTGGTGACTCTGCTCAGAAGTTAGCTGAGGGTATCTCTCTCTATTCTATTGCAACGACAACTCCTAATAAGCATAATCTTCTGCCAACTTTGATCTCTGTAAGTAAAGCTATCTTAAGGAGAGGTACTTGTAAGCGTAGAAAGCAGTGCTTTTACAATTCTCAAAGACTTGCTAAAGTTTGGAGAAAGTACAAAATTAAGAATTTTCTGAAGAATTATATTATAGGCCTTTTGTTAAAAGAAAGTAAGAAAGCTTGGGTGTTTATATGCCATGAAGAAAGGAAAATATTTGAAGGAGATAAAATACAAATAGGTTGGTTGCCCTGTCCATTTCATTTATCTTACTATTTTCGACTCCGCTGTTTGGTCTCTACCTATTTTATATTTTTCCGATATCGGAGCCCTCTGCAGGCCTTCTTTTCTCGATATCAGAGACCCTCGACTATATTTTATTCTATATATGTATTGGTTCCTTTTCCATGGGTATTCTCTTTCTCTTAAGAAAATTCCTGATTAGTTGATTAATTGTAGTTCCCCTTTCACAGGGACTTGCTCTCTTTTAAAAAAGAAAAAGCTCCTTGATTTATTTGCTCCAACTCCCAGGCTTCCTCTTTATCATGACCCTTGGTCTTCACAATCACTGTGTAGCACGTGCAAAAGTATAGTTATCTTGTAATTGGGGAAGTCGAAAAGGAGGGGGGAGCTATGGGCTTAAATTAAGGTGGGAACATTAAGCTAAGTTTATATAAAGCCTTTTCCCATCATATTTGGGGTTGGCTACAGGAGTATCTTTAAGTTGAAAAGGCCCCATGGAAGGATTGAGTAGATTTTAGGACTGCTTGTTTGCCTAATTTCAACCTTTTGGACAAACTAGAGACAACTTGCATGGCTTGGCAAATAAAGGCAAGCGAGGCCCTGCCATAAAACCTATATTCCAGTTGGGTGGTAGAGAGGTCTACCTTATTGGTCGCAATATAAGCTCACGAACGAAAATCCATTAGGATGCCCCTAGACTTGCAAGCAATCTATACAAAGGATTAAAATAACTTTTGATACAGGGAACTGTGAGTTCATTTTAAAAGACATGAGCTGGTCAAATGAAATGAAGTCCCAACACGTTGTTGCTAAGTATGTTTACTGATACTCATTATGAATAATGAGACCTACTTGCTGCCTTTGAGTTGTAATTTAGTTGTTTTGTGTCATTAAGATATATATTATGTTCTCATTTAGTTATATTATTTGACATATATAAAATAGTACTTTCTTTCAACTTTTTTCCTGACTTCATAATTCCTTCTATTTGACGATTCTCCTTCATATACCTTGATCAGTGACTTTGTTGTACCTTCTTCCTGTGATTAGTGCCAAAATGGTTCCATTAACCTGATTCTACTTTAGTTTTTATATTTCTATTGCTGCCATTTGAATCTATTATTTAATGTTATAGAGGTATGCACAACGAGGTAAAAGTATAATTTTTACAAAGACAAAGAAGGATGCTGAATCACTTTCAAGGTCCATGGCAAGAATCATTGGAAGCAGACCATTACATGGGAACATGCAGCAATTTCAAAGGGATAAAACTCTTGCTGCTTTCCGTGATGGACGGTTTAATGTGCTGGTTGCTACTGATGTTGCTGCACGTGGTCTTGATATTCCAAATGTTGACTTGGTACTGCAGCCTGTGATTTTCAAGCAAATGATTTTGTTTAAATCTGGTCGTGTTGTCTAGAATGCTAATCCTCAGTCATATTGTCAGGTTATTCATTTTGAAATGCCAAATACTTCAGAGATTTTCCTTCATAGATCTGGTCGGACTGGTCGTGCTGGAAAAAAGGGGACTGCAGTTCTTATTTTCACTCGAAGCCAGCAGCGTGCGGTCAGAACTATTGAGCAGGATCTAGGCTGCAAATTTGAAGAGGTCTCTTATTATCCTAAGAATCTAGATTATATAATTTCATCATTATTGTCTACAACATGATATATAAGTTTACCTGTTTTATGCTTCTTAAGATTTTCAGTTTGGTAGTTCTATGCTTTTTAAGATTACCTGTTTATGTTCCACAATCATTCTTCACAGGAAAATCAGCAACCCAGTTGTATAGGTACACTGGGTGCTTGTTTTCCAGGGCATTACTGGGTCCCTAGTTCCTTGTAAGCCATCTCAGTGCTGATTATCATTTTTTTTGAACAGTTGCATGGAATCACTGGTGGTGTTGGTAGCAGAATAGAATATTCAGATGGGGAAGGGAGCCTTTATGACGAGCATGATTCAGTACAAAAGAAATATCAGCGTCAAGACAATTTTTCTGGCCGCCGATATGGAAATTATGGAAGATATCAAGTATCTAATCCATCATTTAGAGGCTATGAAAGCTCTAGAAAGGACTATTTTTCTGGTCGTTCTGATTCCCAGCATGCTCGTCAAGCTCGGACCAGAAGAAAGCAGTTTCTCGAATATGATGACTTTCAAGATGACCATCGGAATGAAAGGATCACAGGTCCAGAAAGCTTGCAGTGGCCCTCAAGGACTACATTTCCAAATGGTTATGGTGAGGCAGAATCAAATTCCTCAGACAGGACCTATAATAAGCGTAAGAGCAGAAGTAAACGATCATTCAATTCTGGAAGCACTAATGAAAATTTTGATCAGATAGTTGATTTGTTCAAGGATCTCTATTAAATGGGATCCAGACTCGTCTCATTTTCTGACAGCTTATGTGCCAGGTACATGATGAACTGTAACAAGTACACTACATTTCAAAGCATCATTATGCATATGAAAATCTGTCATTCCACATCCTTTCAATTCTATGCATCTTTTGTGAGCTGGCTGATTGATTCTCAGGCAGGTTTTTTGTTATTTTCTTTGAGAAATGGGTTCTTAGTATTTTCTTTACCATGAAGATCTTACAGTTGTGCTGTTAAGTTTCTAGATATCTACAGATTTCCTCTGACTTGTTTCATATATTTTGAATTTGGCAGTCATTGGGTTCCAAATCTTTTCCATGAACCCATAGGCATACAAGATTAAGGACATTTAAACCTTCCTAAAGAAGCTGGCTGCACTGGTGCTTCTGCCTTATAATATTCTTCCACTTTCAGGGATTCAAGTGCCATTCGGTAGTCTTTTTGATGTCATTACTAGGTCAAGCAGAAGAGTGATAGCATTGCTGTTCATGTCCGCTGGGATCCATCTGGTGGTCCTCTTGAAGTCATAGGATTTCCATGCCATCAACTGTTGCTACTGCTAGAAGGATATTTAACAAAAAAAAAAACATTGTATTGAAGCTGTTTGTGTATATCGAGCAATCTGGAATGATGTTAATGTTACAAAGTGCTTTACATTACACATTGCAAATTGGCTTTTTTTTTATCTGTCTTGGTTTTCTTCCAATTTCCCTTTCGTTCATGATTAATCCAGTGCTTTTCTAGAGGCAAGGAATCCTATCTACAAATATCAGTTTGAGTTACTGATGATTAAGAGGGATGCCAGTCAACTGCATTTCAACACCTGAAAGGTCTGTCAATTGCTAATTGCAACGACTGCAATAAATTTCAGGTTGCTGTCCTGCAATGCATCACTCTGACGCTGTTTATTATACTAGAATTTTTGTATTGGGTATGGAAATGTCTGACCTGTCCTTTTCGGAATATATCCTAGTCCGAAAACCGAACATATCCTATAGTCTGCACGTACTGCATGGTATAATCTTTTCTGGTGAAGTTGGATAACAGGATGCTGCTTATTTTAATCAAAAGTTCTTCCTATTTACCTTGATACTATCATGAGCCCTCTCGCTATAAATTATCAGACCACTATAATGGTTGCTGCTGCTGTTCGAGCTGTGGGATTGCTTGTTCCTTATGGGACATGCAACGCTGCTGCAAGCACCATCCGGAAGCTTATCAGACTGGGTTTTGTTCCATTAGTGTCGTCCTTAACGTATAAGAAGGGAAACAAAGTATAATTCCCTCATGCAAGCTCTGAAGAAATGTTAGAAATAAACCACTTTTAATTCGTCAACCGATGGTAAGAATTTGCACGTCTTGTTAGCTGATTGCTTTGAGCTAACTGCAGGATTCTAGATCCCGGCATCAACTCAAGCTTGTGATGGCCGTGGATATTCTGAACTGGAAGGGCTAACAGAGATGTATTTACTAGATTATGGCTCGCGAAATCGGTGAGGGACTCCCGGTGGTGGGGCGGGGCGGCGCGGGGCGCTTGGGAGCTAACCCTCCCCCCACAATGTGAAGCAAGCTTAGTTGAGGTAGTAGCAGACTAGTTAAAAGCAATCCTTAATGCAAATGGCAAATGTGAATTTTGACATCAGCCACCAGACAAGCATAACTTTCTCAAGTCATTAAGAATAAGATCTGAGAGCGGGTTTTTTCGATAGTTAATCCTCAGTAACTGGAGACTACAATAAAGGCCTATGTACCACAAACAAGCATGCACAAGTAACATATGAATGTAA
The DNA here is from genome assembly GCA_025769935.1 of Phoenix roebelenii. NCBI lineage: Eukaryota > Viridiplantae > Streptophyta > Magnoliopsida > Arecales > Arecaceae > Phoenix > Phoenix roebelenii. The sequence continues at coordinate 1,024,414 of JAOXJJ010001100.1, read as the reverse complement.
AATTAATTCAACATGCTGCAGAAAATCTAAGATAAATAGTTAAGAATTCCGTTTTCAGAACCCACTGATATCTACGCACGCAAGGATGAAAATACCATACTCGAGACCGATATTTAAGATGATTTCCTACCATGTGTAGTGGTAACAATAAAACAAGACATGGCACAAATCAATTAAAATGTTGGTTTGCCGCAAACAGCAGTAGGCCTACGTTTCAAATTTAACTGAAATATCAATAAAAATCACAAAATGCTAATATAACAGTGCACCCAAAAAAATGTAATCGACCTCAGCCCTATCTCATGAGATGTATCCATGTCAAAGAACCTAAAAAAAAAGTGTCATATCAAGGGCTTCTTTACGCAGGACTGGTGTTAGTATAAAAGTTCTCCCAACAAAAGATCCACATATTGCTTCTCTCAATTTGGATGCAGCTTTACAGTTAAGGGAGCAAGAATTCTGATCTCCTGTCTCAGCAGATTGAAGCAGTAGCATGCGGATAAAATGCCCTTTACATGCTACTCAGGAACTGAATATAAGACACCTCAAGCTCATCAAGATATTAAAGAATATATTAACATATGAGGCCTTAGGTGTCCACTTCATCAGCTCTAACTTCGTTGTTAAGTGTTGTGATGGGATCAGGATCCCATTGACACCAACAATGACAACAATTATTCACTTCCAATAGTCTCAACATGCAGAATCTGAAATGCAGGTAGAAAAAAATAAATGTTTTATATTATAGAGAAGTCTGGTAATAACCCTGTGAGTGTCATACCTCTTGAAGGTCGTTTTCCCTCCATAGCTTCCCTTTTTGCTTGGCAAGTCCGGCAAAGAAAAGGACCATGCCATGGATGCACTCTTCCAGTTTGTGATGAACCAGCATGCAAAGAAATGCCCTCACCTGGTTTCATCTCTAGCTGGCAAACTGCACACATGAATAACTTGAACATGTTGCAGATTGGATATTCCATATTTAACCTGCAACATAATAACTGGAAGTCACTTGGCCCAATATTGGCTGCAATATGATTGAATTTACATGACAAAACAAATGGTAAATCTCAGACAAACATCGATAGCCCATGATAGGAATCTAGCTACTACTCGGTAGAGGTGTTTGGATCCCCGACAATGATATCCATGCTATATAACAGTGACAGGAGATACACCTGGCATGGCATACTGAGATGGCATAGTTACCAAGTTGGAGTCTCCATTCACATTGATATTCTGGATACCACAATCCACTTAAAAGGGGGCTTATGTTGTAACCTGAAGATCTTGAAACTGCAAGATCTATGGCCTCCCATATCCTACATATTCCCTTACGCATCCTCTTTTTAGCTAAAAGAATATGCGTAGCTTGTAACTTCCATCCATACATATCACATGGATAGCACAGCAGGCAAGTGAGCAGCCCTCATAATTTGTTCTGTGAGATGATAGCGTACTATGTTTCATAATTAATAGCTTAATATAAATAAAGCATCCGTTTGCATGGACTTGTGTCCGATTCTTCCAAGTCAGAAGAATATTACTCGGAACCAGAAATACATGCATTCATTATAGACTGGAATCAAGGGTAAGCTTTTAATTGCTAAAATACCAAGTTATCTAAGGTCCCTAACTATTAAATTTGTCATCCAGAGATCACTTGATAAGCAGCTATCAGCACATAATTTGCCCTTATTCACTAATAGTGAATTGCATCCTATACAACTCATCCAGATGCATCCAAATCTTAGGTAAAACCTAAAATGATGGCAAAGAACAAGTATGAACAGCATTGCTGGAACAAGTAAAAACTAGATTGACAAAACGAAGGTCCTCCTAAAACATACAGACCTTTGAGCAAGCACTGCAGATCCATCTTCAAACATTTCCTCAAGCACATCTGGTTCAAAATGTCCTGTACCTGAATGAGATGATGACTCACATGATTGTTTGCAGAACATAAATTTGAACATCCCTTTGCCTGACTTCTTTGGAGGTGGAACAGGAGGAGCCAGTTTCTCTGGTGGTAATATATCAACCACAATGCATGTGGTATCATCTCGTAGTCCCTTAATCTGTACTGCTTCCTGTAAAAGGAAGTCCAATAACATGAAAAAACCAGCAATTATGAGGTAATTCTTGCATAGGAAAACCATTAGAATGAAGTACCTTAACAATTCTAGCAGCTGCAGCTTCTGCCGACAAGCCACGGCTGCAACTTAGAGCCTTTTCAGAAGTCAAAGCATCCCACACACCATCACTTGAGATGATAAGCCGCCCTCCAGCTTTGGGCAACTATAGCAATTATATAAACAGTTCACTAAGTATGATACTATTTATGTAGAAAATGTTAACTAGTATCACATCTAACAACACAATGGAGAAGCCAGATAGTGAAGATATTGGTCTTAATCCTATGTAACTCATTCCAAGGCAAGGAACCTTTTCCATCACGAAATTGATTCCTTATCAATCAGCTAAAATAATGTGAAAATGCAGGAGAAATCTCTTTATATAATTCTTACTTCAAAAGCACAATAAGTCCAGCCAGAACAGTTGGGAACCAATCAGTATTTTTAACTTGAACAGGTTCACACTAACTTCTTGAGCACTGGAAATTTCTGAAATGTAAGCATGTACCTATTTGATAAAGAAATAATACAGGGGTTTCTACTTGCTATTTAATGCATAATGAATATTGGATAATAACCATGCCAAATCTTTTTTATCAATTAGTGTTATTTGAACCTTTTGTTGAGCAAGCAATAGCACAGGAGAGCAAAAGCTACATATCCACCATGAAATATTTCAAGTATTTCTGTATGTTTTGATGCAATCTAGAATGACATTATAAACATAAAATATTGTAAACATCACCAGTCAAACATGAGCGGCATGCAGTAGAAAGGTCACTATAGCTGGATCATCTGCTTGATTTTTTTCTAAAAAAAATGATTGTTTTTTTCAGAAAGAAAATACAAACCTTCACTTGTTTCACATGTGGAATAGGAACAATAAATTCACCGACATCCATATCTCCAATTGATCTTGACAAACACAAGCCACCTGGCCAGCACCTAAGAGGGCCAAGCTGAAAAATACACTTTATATTAAGATATAGCAAAAATTTGAAACTAAATTGGTTTAATGAACGTTGAGTAAGTGTAAAAATCCTATCTTCTAATAACTATCTGTAAGCTACATCTACAGAATGTAAACAACAAATGCCAAGCACTCTTTCTTGTTCTATATCAGTATATGCTATAAATTGTATGGTTTCATGCTGGAAGTTACAGCCCCAACTTTTTAAGGCCCTGTTTGGGGGAACTTTTGGAGGGCCAAAAAGCACTTTCTGGCCCTCCAAAAGTACTTTTAGCTAAAAAATGATGTTTGGTAAAATTTTGGAAAAGCTGTTTCAGCTTTTGCGGGAAGCTGAAAACAACTTTTGGGGGAAAGCTCCATTTTGGAGCTTTCCGAAAACGCTGTTTTCAGCTTTGTCGGGAAGCTGTATTTTTGACCAAAATATCCCCATTTAAAAGTTCCTTTTCCCTCTCAAAAATCTCAATCCCACCACCTCTTCCTCTCTCTCCATCCCCCCTCTCTCTCTCCCTCTCCCTCTCTATCTCCTTCTCCTCAATGCCGCCGGCCCTCTTTTTTTTTTTGTTTTGGGAGGCAGCATGTGGCTGCCCACGGTGGCAGCTACCACGCCGGCCACCCGTGGCCGCGCTCCCCAGCCGCCGTTGTGGCCTGTTGCCCCGGCCGCTGCGACCCCCCACAGCAAAAAAAAGAGGAAGGGGAGGAAGGGGCAGCCATGGCCGTCGCCTCCCCGGTGGGCGCTACGGCCGCCGTCCCGGCCCCCTCCCGAGCCCCCCTCCCCCGCGGTCGCCGTGGCCCGCCGTCTCGGCCCCCTCCTGAGGCCC
>JAOXJJ010001100.1:984970-1013445 GCA_025769935.1 Phoenix roebelenii | reverse complement strand
TTGTTGCGTAGATGAGGTGTCTGTCATGGTCGTACACGCTGGTCATTGAGAGCGGGGGGGCGTACGGTGAGAGAATACGACAAGGAGAGTGCTCGGTCGTTCCCTGCTCGGAGGGACGCTCGGTGGCTCGCTGCTCGGAGGGACGCTCGGTGGCTCCCTGCTCGGAGGGACGCTTGGTGACAACTTTTTCCCCAACAAGCACGTAGAGAGAGATGAGAATCTAGGCAATAGCTGGCTCATTAGAGAATGTAGCATTAGTTTGCTGTTGATATGATTGATCAGTTCTTGCTTGCACATGCTTCGTATTACTTTTTAGGACCACCGTCGCCCTTATAATATTACTTCATATAAAACAACGCAGTTCAGGTGTTCGACATACTCACTCATGGATGCATACGCGTATATATGGTTAGGAATTAATCATTCAAACGCTGGTTTCGATCTACACCGGATTGACATGGTTTCTCTAAAAGGTATTGTTCTCAGAGCTGAGAAGTATTCCGAGTGGGATAATAGAACCAGCAGTCATGGTGTAAAGTGATCTCGGAAGAGCTTAAGCCACCTCTAAGAGGTCGAGCAAAAATCATATAGAGCGGACACTACAGAATAGAAAATTATATAGGGCGGCTGGGCTCTTTTTTTTGTCAAGTTTTCTCTTGCGAACATACGAGAAAATTAACTCATCACATGCATTATATCTAATTGAAGGGAGTATTTGATGAATGCTAGGATGTCGTGATTCTCATAGACAAGCTTGATGCGTCAATTATTGCTTGGTTTGAGCCAATTAGAGATGAGAAGCTAGAGGCGGAGGAGCTAGGTTGGACATGTTGATGGTTGGCAACGGTAACATTAGCCGAGTAGGTTTCTTTGATGCTTTAAAGGTTATGAGAACTGCGAATAATGGAAGGCATGTCCTACCTAGCTCCAATAGTCTAGGAACTGGGTTTTTCTTGCCTTACGAATAACACGATATGATGATTAAGGTACAATTTCTCCCCTGCGAAATGAACTGAGATCGCTGATTGATGGCTTTTTTCCTGCGAAGCAAGCTGCCAGGCGACTTGACTCAAGTGGATGTGCCATGCTAGACCTCTCTCAACGCACGGTTAGAAGATCTATAGTCAAGTATTTCCTGTTACATTGCTTTATACGGTGAATAAACACCACCAGAACGAAAAAAAAAAAACTAGCGCAAGATCATATGAACATGTGCACTTGAATTAAGGGCGAGTTTATGAGACTCCACGCACCTAACAGTTCCTCTCAACTCATGAGTTAATTATTTACTCTCAAATCAGATATGTTAAGAAGAAAACAAGGATATGTGCATCCATTAGAATCCACTGCAGAAAAAGAAGTGAACGGGAAAAGAATGAAGAACCAAAGATAAAGTTAGATTAAGAACGGAAGATAAAGTCAGATTACAAAATGAGTCTCCCACAGAAGAGTTGGAGAGCCATGACGCGACGCGCAGCTCCTTTTATACAGCAGTACAGATAAACCAGATGAACAGTTGCTCTCACTTCCTTTTTACCAGACCGGCATGCATGCATTACAAGGACGTCCCGTATTTTCTATCACAGGCTGAGGTAACGATTTCTCACAACAAAAACTACTAAGGCTGCAGATTACTCTGTACATATTTTAATTTTTAAAAAAAAAACATAAATAAAGTACGATTATTATTTTCGCTTATCCGTTATTCCAGGCTTCAGAACATATTCACAGCCATCAAAGCCCCACTCAGCAACCTTCTATCATTAAAATCAAGAGCCGCGTTCTACAATCTGGAGCGCCTTATGCATTTGATTGGATTAAACAGACCATGCCGACGAGCAGAAGCAAACGACTGCCTTCCATTCAAGGATGTGACAGGCTTTATATCCCACCCTTCTACATTCTTAGGAACACACACATCAAAAAGGATCTGGCCCAGAACACCATGAGCATTGATGCTCGGTACATTCTGCATGTGGAAAGATTCATCTTTTTTCTCATCTTCTCTAGCTTCATACTCCATGGAGCTTGGTAAGAAGAAATGATCTGTTGGATCGGTCGCGACTCTTCTTAGACTCTCATTTGAGGTTACCGCAGCCTTATGGAGACTGCAAACAGACTCGGATATTTTGTTGGAAGAACCTCCCGCGTGTGCTGTTACCCCATTCAATTGTTGCCTTCTCTCGGATTGGACTAGAGCAGCCTTGCACAGCAGTTCACTCACAGCAGCCTTGTATTCAACTGGATGATGTTTGTAATGACCTGCTGACGGAACCATGTCAGCCAAAATTATATCCAGATAACGAGTACAATAGAGTCCCGGAGAACTTAATAATCATGTACATGATTTTCTTTAATGTGCTTGTATCTAAGCAGAACAAAAGCTTGCCACTGCAAAAGTTGCCTATTGCTTCTCTATTTACTTTCCCATAAAAAGCTATTCCTGTTTTGGGAAATTCTAGTGAAAATAGATTCCCAAATCATGGGATCAAACAATGCTCTTTCCTTGTGACAAGCATAGGAAGCAGATCTGACTGAGACAGCTACACAGGCTTACAAATTGAAAGAGCATATTTTCATAGGATATGAAGCCAAAATTATTTTTCAAACCAAATAAACAAGGACATAAACATATCAAATTAAAATTTATTGTTGAAAATGTCTATAAACATATCTAAGTCAGCAATATAATTTTCAAGTTGCCATGACTTATTGTGTCATCATGCAGTTCCATGCAACAATATGACTTCTAAGACTTCTAAAATATTAAATTATGTTGATGACTGATTTGATGAGTTCTCCTTTGGATGAAGTCCACAGAGGATTTTGAATGGCTTGGAAAGTTTTATTTTCATTAAGAACAAACTGAAATTATCTTTAGAGTCTTGGTAATATAAACCTTGAAGAAGGCAATATTAGATTGTGTGTTGTAGTATAATGAACCTTCTTCTCTGTTATTTTCATGTCATATCAAAACGTAGAAGGTGCTAAAGACTTCCATGAGATTTCATGAACTCCTAAAGGACTTCATGACCAAGGCTGCATTGAGATGTCATCATAATCTTGCTTAGCAATAACTTTTGAACTTAAGATCCTCGTGTTTATTCTTGGACACATAATATACACTAGTAAACTACCCATGACCATCTAACAACTTCTTAAGCTTTAACATGCTGAATTAATTTTTTTTCATGCACAAAATGACCTTAAGATCATTCTTTGCTTAGTTCAAAATGGTAGGTTTCAAGCCCAAATACCGTTCCCCATAGCAACGTAAAGATGCACTGTTACACAGGAAAAAACAGGATGAGATATTTACTGTCAACTCTAGACGTCAGAATGAAAATAAACTCTTTTGAACCCAACATTTGTTTTACACGTTCAAAAGTTATGTTTAGTACCCTCCATCCACAAGATCAGCCCCGGGAGCATAAGCTCCGTTGCGGACTACCGTATAGGACTCAACTTGAAGATTTTAAGAGGCTATGAGCAAGTTGAAGTAGCTATTTCAGACACACATCAATGAGAGATTTTAGAGATAACAAGATCATCAATGGAGATTGACTCTTTCTCTCTCTCTCTCTCTCTGCTGATCATTAAGAACTTTTACAAGTTAGTCTAACTGTTGCTACAAGCACAACTTGACATCCAATTAAACTGGGGCAAAGTATATATATAATGAAAAAGGTGTGTAACCAATGTTGGAAGAGAGAAACATTAAGGCTCATATTAGATAAGGCAGTCTGGAGAGGAGTTATTTGATAAATCTATGTTATAGAAATTTGTAACCTTGAAACATCATGGGTTGAGACAGTGTACTTCAGCAAATTTAAATTTAGTTGACATATTGAAGAATCTGCCTATGCCTATAAAATCAGTAGAAATTTGCTTCATTATGGTATTCCACTAGCTTACTAGCACAATATCAAGCCATTAATCATTTGGTACATGCAAATGTTGATCAAATAAAATTTATTTGTACTTTCGATAATAGTAAGTCTAACATACACATTGATCAGTACTTCACTTTAAAAATATTTCTAATATAAGTAAAATACCTAGAAATGTTCATGATTTGATAGCAACTTGTAATGCACAAATAAAGTTGAAATGAGCTAAGAACATACCTACGTGAGGGGAGCTGTTCCATTTTATCAGTTTAACATCACCTCCAAGTTCTTGTAGGCGTTGAGCAAAAGTACACACAACTGGGTAGGGTGCCAATTCATCATCTTCTGAACAGAGTATGAGAAATGGGCCCATGTTCTGCATGCACAAAACACTAAATAAATTGTATTGTAAAGAAACAAAAAGCTCGCATGAACACAAAAAAACAGACTATGGAAGGTGTAAATGAGTTCAGAGCCTTACAGCTGAAGAGTACAGGGTCTGCCAATACTCAGCACGCTGTGCTTCAAATCTGTTTATGAAGAGAGTATCTAGACCAGATGCAAGGGCTTTGGCCATCCATGATACAATTCTAGGCGGGTGGGACCTCTTGAGGACGGACGGATGAAGAACAAACCGAGTGCCCAGATCACTGGTAAAATCTACAGGACTAGAATCATATATTTGACCACATACACAGTCTCTTACCAGCTGATATTCATCCTTCAGGGAGGAAAAAAAATTCTTTCAGAAAAAGTAAAATATTTTGGTAAAGAGTGGACATTAAGAGGGCTGCTGTAAGGTGCACGGTATTAATAAAATCCGATAAAAACTTCCACACTAAGAAAAGAACCACATAGAAATATGTCTTGCAAAAATAAGATATACCACGTAAAATAGAACTAGAACTCAAGGAATATTAGCATACCAGACTAAGTTGTCCCTCACTTTTTCCATCAATCAACTGGCACAAAGAAGATATATATTAATCTATATTATCAAGTAATGTCTCGAAAGTGAAAAAAGGAAAAGAAAGGAAATTGGTAAGCTATATATAAAGCATATCGATACATCATACTAAAAAAACACACCTGAAGAACCTTGTACATGCAACCTTTTGGTCCGCCAGAAAATGCTGCAAATGTAATAGGTAACGGTCTAATCTTTACTTCCTGTCACTCAACAATGTAAAAAAGGATGCTGATTATAGTTTAGTCCACAATAATGACGTAAATGAATGCGCAATACAACCTAATAATCACAGTATTATTACATGCACATATAGTACAAAAAGTTATTCTTTTCCTACTGTGAATGCATATATAGACCAGCCACCAATCCTACCAATAGCCCACAAAAAGATGGAAACTAACCTAACATCGTTGTTCATTCACACTATCTCTGGAAACTTGTTAAATGTCTATTACTTCCAGAATCCACACACATATACCCAATAAAAGGAGAAAAAAAGAAGCAGGAGATAACCAGATCATCCACAAGGGGAACTGTCTGAGCAGATTGCCACTTATTGTGTATATAAGGAAAACCCAAGTCTCTCACTTCAGTAATGCTTAACTAACCAAAGTAGGATTACCACTCATTGCACAAATTATATGGCAAAAACAGTAGACACATTAGTTCCATAAGTTAACAGGATGATAACTGCTCACTGACCTTAACAAGCTCTTTAAGAACACCATCAGCTAGTAAAGAAGCCTTCTCAGGGAAGAATCTGCATGGATTATTTCTTATGAGCTACAACAAGCTTTGGGGTACAAGAAATATATGATAAAAAATGTTTAAATAAGAAAGTGTAACTATTCAAATGAAATGATGCAATGAAGAAGGGCCAGATATTAATAAAATTTTGATGGAGGTAATTGTTAGTATCTCAATTCTTAATATTCATTCTACAAATCTTGTCTTTCACTCTCGAATATCAATCAGTATAAAAAAGTCCTCAGGCTCGGTACCGTAACATTAGAACCTTACATCTGACCTTCCATCATTACCATCCTCACATGTGAGTCATCATCTCCAAAATTGGTCTAAGACAATTGGTACGTTATGCAGTTGAACTAAATTTCTGTAAGCATGGACCAATCAGAAAACAAAAAATCTATATAAGGCTATGTTGCAGTGTGTTATAAGCAAGCTGCCCAAAAAGCATGTCACTTCAAAATGTTTAACTTATAAGAAGAGTTTTCATCACATACGGTTAGCCCCTATATTTTTCTCAGGATAATAATAATCAACTGTCGAATAAGTTATCTTATAGAGCAGACAGTCAAGCTTGAGAGTTTCGAAACCTCTTTTGAAAGTTCATGTTTATTAAAAATCATCCATGTCATTTTTTTCATTGTCATATTATATATATTTTTTTGGTACAAATTGTCATATTATATAAAATCAGCATTTTTTCCATGCATATAGTTCCAAAACAGAGAACTCCAAATTGATAAATCTGTGACACTACAAATTTTTCAATTTCCTCAAAATCTAGGTAAGGGAATATTAGAAACATAATTAATCACTTAGACCTTGCAAAACAATGGCTCATATGGTATTGATGAAGAAAGGTCAGCACCAAAGTTATCTTTTTGAAACTTTTGTACCATCACACTGAGCCCTGATCAATTCATTTCAACAAACAGCAATCTGGAAATAGATGTTGTCAAGTAAAAGACTGCAACTTTTCCACACAACAATCCATACAGAGTCAGAAATCCACATGAAACTCAATCTATCTAAAGATTGATTCTCCCAAAAGTCTTGTGTCGGCATGAATCTTTTAGGAAACACAAATCCATCAATTTTTCTTCTTGTTTTTCTCACGGTTCAGTACTAAAAGCTACCATTTCCACATAAAGCTTATTCTTTCAAAACCTCTGCTCCCTCATGACATCATGCAAACAATCAGCAATTAAAAAAAAAAAGGATTATACATACATACATACATATAGAGAGAGGAGCATATCCCCTAGATCATGTACTGTTACCTCATCATAATTCCCAATACACTGAAATCATAATAATTAGACATAGGAAGATAAAAGGATGGAAGAATTGATGCTTACAGGGTGAGGAAATCGGCATGGCAGATAAGCGAGCTCCACCCAAGGGACGAATAGAGCTCGACGAAGGGCTTGAGGTGCCTCTCCTGGCTCGACAGCCACGCGAACACCACGACGATCCCCTCCCTTCCGTCCTTCCTCCCCCAGTAGAAGCGCCCTCCCTCCCCCCACATCTGCGAACCAAAATTGATGCCGCCGGACCTAGGGTTTCGTCCTCCTTTCCAAAGGAAAGCAGAAATAACCCTACCACGACCGAGTCTGCTCCATTACTCTCATCCAAAAGAGGCGATTCCGAGCTCCGATCGGATCCGGAAAGCCTAATTCTCGTAGACAAAGTCTTGGACTCCTGTCCTCTAAAATTTGCAAAGGGGAGAGGGAGTGGGGGGGGGGAGGGAATGGAGCTCGCTCTCGCTCTCTCTCGCTCTCTCTCGGCTTTATTTCGCTGGAAGAAGCGGTGGGTACTAGCGTGCGCCAGGAATGAGATCAGAGAGATGGTCTACGCCGCTACCGGCAGATGAAAGGCTATCATCCGAAAACCCGCATAGAGATACCTATAAGAACGCCTGGAATAGTGGAACCCTGTTTTTTAAAAATACACATAGATTAATATATATTTACACATAATTTAATATATATTTATAATTGAGCCTTTCTATCTTTCCTGAAAAATATGGGAGTAACGTGCATGATACATATCTTATAAGAAATACTAAGAGAAATAATGTTATATTGAATCTCAAAGTTTATTATGTATGACAAATAGATCCAAAATAAAAGTTTAGTGGATCTAAATTATAATCTTTTGTTTTATGATTTTTATAAGATAATATCCAAGAGTAGATAAAAAGCATCCATAGTTGTAGTAATTCAATACCATCAAAAATATACTAATGAAGTTAGATTTGTTACTCGTTCAGGTAGGATGGGACTGAGAAATAATAGAAAATAAATAAATACAGAAAGAAAGAAAGAAAATAAAAATGGTAGGTAAGGAAAAAAAATGGAGAGAGTCAACATGGATGCTCAATTAGAACTACCGCAAGATAAACAATTTTAGTGACATTTAAGTATCATTTTAATAGACAATATGCTAATTCTGTATGTTTAACTTCTTTCAACACATAATGTTCGGGGATTGCTTTATGAAATACATATAATTTATATTTATTTGTTAGTCGGCATAAATTTATATCTTTGGCTTTCAATCAAAATATGATTGTAATGGATAATCAAAAGATTTTTTCTTTTCTTTTGCCAAGAGGAGGTTGTGGGCATCACGCAAAAAGATTAAACCTTTTAAACTTTGAGCTCCTTACATGCATTGCGTGCGAAGGTTCGTTCAGCATACATGTCGAACAACGGAAGCTCCCAAGCCAAAATGAGGCATGAAATTAGAGTAGCGCAAATCCTTATCTCGCACTTCCATAAGTATTACTATACGACGGATAGACGTTGCGCAGGATAGAGTGAATGCAGTACGCGCGTAGGATAGCATTCGGATCACGTTTCTTGGCTTTTTCCATAGGGACCAATTGCATCAGAGTACGGAGGACCAGAAAAAAAAGATTAATATACATGGATGGCGCCCGCGTGGGGCCCGCCGGGCTATATTGTCCGTGTTCTAATCAAGCGTGGTTCCGACGCGGCTAAGCCACATGGCCTCCATGGTCCATCCAAGTGAGTTATTTCAAGGTAAAATCTCCAGGCCATGGCTCCTCTTAACCTCTCATTTTCACTTCACCGAGTTAATTAAGGCCTCATTTGACAGGGCCATTGGCAGTAGAGTAGGACTTTTATAAAAAAAATTATTTATTATTTAATAATTATATTTTTAAAATAGATTTTTTTTTTTTTAACTTTACCGAGTTAATTAAATCATTTGGAGTGGGAGGTTGGTGACAAGGAATATTCCAGTGGACAAGTTGGATAGAAAATTAGGGTGTTTGTTGTAGTTGTACAATGGCACAATGGTCAGGGAGTTAGAGACAGGAAGTAGACCATTTGTTTATCAGACTCAAATAATTAAGAATTTCAATGTCGTGAATCATGATAGCTAGCTAGCCGGCCACTATTGGCTACGTTCTATGTATGTCTAATCTTTGTAATATCTAAAAACACAAAGATGGTGCTCATTAAGGCTCTGTTTACGTGGTAGGTAAGCAAGTGAAAGGAAATAAATAATAAGAAAATGGAGCTCAATCATGCCAGGGTCGAAGAGATGATCAGATTGCCAAGATTTAGAAACCACCTTCATTTCTTTTCTATCATCGTAAGCATCCAAGCAAAGCAAAGCCTAGAAATCGGTTTGTAGGGCCTTTATTTGTTGGAGTGAGGAGGGCTCCAACTTTTTATGCGAGGAGACATGCAGCAACCGTACGTAATGTGCGAAGAAAGGTTTGAGTTGGATCAGAACTCTGACGAGATGACGGATATTGTTACTCATGTCTCACGTCATGTCTTCTGTGGACAATTTAGGAACTCATTGATAAGATTCTTGCGACAGATAGTTGTTGAGTGTTTGTCTGTTTGAGGCTAGACCGCACAAATAAATCCATCAAGACTTAGCATGTTTCCGTTCGTCTTCTTGGTCTTGTCTAAATCTGGTAGTTGAGTACACTGTAGGAAGCATGCATCAAAGTCATGCTTTGCGTGAGGGAAGATAGATAAGCATGTGTGAAGGAAAAATAATTCATTGTCCACATCGCCTTTACATCCATCTAGATTTATATTTATGGTGTCAAGTTTATGTCAGCATCTGCAGGATAGCCTTGTTTATAGCTTAATACTAGAAAAATGTATTGATAGCTAATGTTTGAATAAACAATCAAATCTTGTGGTTCAATGCTTCAAGTCCACCGTCATGTTACAAATAAATTTCTAAATAATAAGATATGCAAAGTTGAAGATTTGAGAAAGCATGCAATGTTATAATTCAAGATCTCATCCAAAAAAGCTAGTTGGAAGCCATTATTTAAATTCTTTGATCTATCCAGTAAATAATTGATATGAGACTAAACACATGCCCGCACGGATCCTCACATAAATCTTCCGTTTAAGCCTTGACATCCTCGGCAGACCAAGCATTGAAACTATTCAAATCTAATCACAAGCACCATGATCAGCCTGTAGTTAGCCTTTATAAATCTGTACTGCAATTTTTCCTAATCTACATAGGCCATAGATCGGATCTGCTCCGATACTATTTGTCACAACTCAGAATCTTATCTAAAAAGGCTAGTCATAATGTATTATTTGAGTTTCTTGCTTCTATATAAATATCCAAAATTTACCCTGCGAATAACTGATGTGGGGCTAAACACATGTCCGTACGAATCCTCACACTTATATGTAGAAAAGGTCTTGGATATTTATATACGACCAAGGACTACATCCAATAACTTTTGACTAGTTCTTTTTAGGTAAGGTTTTGGATTGCCACAAATAATATCAAAACAAACTTTGGCTACAATCCCTGTTAACTTGAGAATATTGTAGCATAGGTTTATAGGAGCTAACAAGGAGCCAGTCAGGGACACTGGTGCTTGAACAGGGGACGTGCGCAAGCGTGCACCAATTCCTCCTTCAAATAATACACGATTGTTTTCTGTTAACTTCATTCTATTTTCCAAATTCGAGCCGCTCACCATATATCAAGCGGGCTGTTTTAATTAGCAACATTTGCTCACATCCATGGTTCATTTCTGTATGGAGAATGCATATAATTACTTCTCAAATAGCATTGAAAAACAAAAAAGTTGATGATAATTACTATCATGATGTTTTGCTGATAATTAAATTTGCTGCAGGGATCTACTTGATTTGTAGAAAGCGGACTTTTTTTCTAGCATGTTTGATGTTTCGCAAGGATATGAAAGACAAAGATGATGGTGGTGAAGCAAAGAAGAAGAACAAGAGTAATAAGAAGCTGCAATACTGCCAGTTCAGGGAGGCCAACGTTTTTGAATTGGTTGAACTTGGGCCCTGAGGACACTAAATTGCTGTATGATTTGATGCTTTAAGAAGTGAGCTTCACTTGCACTTTTCCTAAATCTTTTAAGCGAGGCATATCAAACGCACATTACAAGAAAAAATTAGATATAGAAAATGTACATTATTTTTAAGGGACAAAATAATGAGAACAACTACGTCCCAGGGAGAAGACGATCTCTGTAAGCCACAATGTCATCGGAAGATTTCTGACACAAATTATTATATCGTGAGTGAGTCCAACTCCAACCCGGAGGTACATAGATTGAAGTCCCTCTGTGCTTTTTTTTTTTCCTTTTTGGAGAACTGTGCCTCCACAGCGGAAAAAAAAAAAACAAAATGCCAATCATTTGTGCTCCTCTCGGCATCACTTTCAGAATCAACTAAAATTACCTCCTTGTGCTCTTTGCTCCGCAATATTCAAGCCATAATTAGTGGCGTTGTTGTCTTTCAAATCGAGCATGTTTATAAAGAAACTAATAGAGCCGCAGATTGGATAACCTCATATGTGGCTGATCACTCGAAGGACTCTGCAGGTTAGAAAGAAAGAGTTGTCTAGAGCACTTTGAAATTTACTATTTTTTGATTTTTTTTATGTATCTATACTAGAAGTGTATAAGTCATCTGTTATGGTGAGAAAAAAAAAATCTCCATTGCTTCTCCAAATATCTATGGGGAATGATGGCATTATCTATGATCTCATGGTCAATAAACGTTAAAAGCTATAATGCTGCATTGAGTGATTTATTATTTTTTTCTGTTTTGGGTGGGGTTGGATTGACTGTTTTGAGGCTGAACAAAAGATCGGATATCAAGTTTTTCATTAATTATTTTTAAAAATATTTTTTTAAAAAATATTTTCTTCATGTAATATAACAGCCGTTAGTATCATTATAATGGTATGCAATGGCTTATAAGAACATCAACATGACATCATAGATCTTCTACATTTACACAAAGTATATCTAGATATGTCCAAATTAAGTATAAAGAATAAGTTATATATACTACAAACAAAAAGTCAACTGTGGACAAGTCTACATGCCCACCTTATGATTGGGCCCTTGCACACGCAAGGCCATTGTAGGTTGTGCCCCATCCTTGTAACGACCATTGTTTAAACCGTGCTCCATTATTTCAACGAATAATAATGATGGTGGTGATGATTCTTTCTAGCTAAAAAAGCGTCTCTACGGTGATGATTAGATGTACCTTCAGTTTTGTGCACCCATTTCTTGAGCTAATGGTCAGGCAAGATATGAGAGAGAGATTTACTTATGTGTTGGCTAGATGGATACAAGAGACAATTGAGATCAGCTTAGCAGACTTTCATTAATAAAATACTAAGGTTTGTTCTTTCTTTGGAGTAACATATTTAGTAACCAGCGAATTAGTACATGGCAGCCTTAAACTTTAGCATATTTCAGGCACACCTCTGATGTAGACTCAGAGGAAAACACCACATAACATGCAACGACTGCCATGTAAATCGTTGAAGAATAAGGAGTCTTCGGATCCTCCCTAAAGTATTTACTTATTCTCCAACATGTCCTCAAATAATTCATTTTTTTTAAATATTTCCTGCTCAGAAGACCATGATGTGCTCAAGCCACAACAATATGCTTCAACTAGACCAATTGTCAAGAAGACTTGATTAAAAAAAAAGAAAGAAGAGAAACACTTGACACAAATATCAAATTCCACTTGGTAGTTTATACCAGCTCAAAGTCACACATTGCCCATTGATCAAATACATGCAGCATAATGCTGATAAAAATAGATCTGACTAAACTTCAGATCTACATTGAACATGTCCATGACATTGTACAGTAAATTAGAGTTAAATGAAGAAACTTAAATGGTGACTCGATTTCACAGACCCCATGGATCAATATATTAGGCCACCACAAGATCATAAATCAAATAAATAAACCAATGCAACACCAATTAATTCTAAGAGAAACCAAAATAAACTGCATGCTGTCGGCACAAAGGCAATTGCTCAAACCAACTCCTGCAACAGCTTCTCGAGTGCTTCAGAGGCAAGAGGAATATAGAGACAATCTTGGCCATCGGAATGCCTTCTTGTTTTCACTAGTTCGTGATCTTTGAACTCAGTGAGATGGGAATTCAATGTAACTTGGCTGCTGACAAGAAAACGCTCGCGACACTTGGTATATAGAGTGTTAACAGGCATACCTGAAAATGGAAGCTCATCTAAGAAGCTGGCAGCTAAAAGTGAGGCATGGTGTAAAAATTACCATACTTGCCTTCCTCTTTTTCATTGGCCAACTGATACTCTGCAAGAATTTTGAACACACTTTGGGCATTTGGTGTCAAACTCTGCAGGACGACTAACGCCGTTTTTGTAGTCTGGGCATTGCCTCCACTAGCAAGAATCAAAGGAAGAAAGACACCTTCTGCCTTGTAAGGTGCAAAGGTTGGGACATGATACCAGCACCAGTTAAACTGTGTGTGGACCATCTTCTTGTCCCACACTGCGAACATACGACAAAAGGATTGCCTGATAAGAAAATGTAATCTGAAGTATTTGCTGGCAAACAATTTCCAATAATTGTCAATATCAATGACAAATTAATCAAATCATTTACAAAAGAAACTGAAGATGGTGCCAAGAGTTTGAATGCCTTGGCATGCTATATTGCAGTAGCCCCAATGTGAGCAAGGAAAATAACTGATAATGATCAGCATAATTGGAAAAATTGAAGGAGGCTACAAGAAGTTAGAGAGATCAGAGAGGTTAGGATGCCCTGATACATAAAATCCAAAGATACTGCCAAATTACCTTATATAACAATTGCAGTATCTCACCTCTATGATGGAATTGATAATGTTCTCCCTCAAGTGTCCCCAATTGTCAGAGATTTTTCCTATAAATCAGATGATTTGGCAGTAGTTGCCTGCATAAAAATTAAGGCATATCCATGTGCTCTTCATGTATGATTGATTCAAGGTGCAACTTTTGACAACCTACCACAGATAAAGCCAACCAAACCTCCATGTTTCACTTTTTTAATTTGCAAATACCTCTGTTTGTTTAAAAGGTTTATCATAAGCAACTATAAGTCCTCTCTCCTAAAAAATAACCTAGCAACTGTCCCAACAACATGGCATCATAAAGTAAATCAGATTTTTCGTATCAAAAGGTGTCTTAAATGCTTATTGATAAGATAGTTTGTTTCATAGCATTGAATGAATTTAACATTCTAAATATCTGGGTACGCCTAAACTTCACACTTTGCTTGGTGATCTTACAAGATATTAGCGTGCTGCTGACTAGATCATTTTAACCTTCTATGGTCGATTACAGAATAACACTTTTAGGTCCACACTCTGAACCTAGATGAAGGGCTCTTCTGGCAAATATTAATTGATTGTTTTGCACTATTATAACATGTGCAGATAATTGTAGGACTGGAAATGAATAATTTTGTAGGATTTGGACCTTCATCTTGTAGGTATCAACTATAAAACAAGAACAAGCTGGTCTAGGTGTTCACTTGTTAAATCTCGTGTCAATGTTAATAGTGACATGGTGGTGTGAGCTCCAAAGCAGACAACGAACATCTCTTTCAATGAACTCATGAAGAACTTGCCAGAAACGAATTCAAAAGATATTTTATGGGTAATTGAGTTCTGTATAGACGAATAGCGGTCCATAAGTATATAGCAGAACCACAAGGAGCCTTCGCAGCAATAAGAAAGCTTATGTTACCAAACAGACTCCAAAGGCTCAAATTGGTGATGAGCCAAGGAAGTTACAAGAAACTTAAGATGGTTTAGTGCTTTAATGATCTATGAGTTGTCATGTGAATGACATTTTTTTGCTTGCAAATTCTGGAACAAAATTATATCTGCATCATTGCTTATTTGCTTGATGACTTGCGTCTTACTCCACATAGTTGATTCCTTGTTAAGATTAAACAAACCATCATCAAAAAATGACAATAATAAGAACTCCACATAGTTAGTCCATTGATAATTAATGGTTTTGCTCATCATATTGAATAATTAAACTTCCAAATCAAGGTTCCTAATTAAAGATGACCATGCTAATACATTACTAATTGAAGCATCTTAAGGTTCTTGTCCTTGAGATACATCATGAAAAAAAGACTTGCTGTTGCAAAATCTGAAATGCATGGCAAAAGAAAATAGCAGCCCATTATCATGTGTCAAGCATGGCGTACATGTTGCCGTCAAACACAGGTTTATGTGACCAACCTATAAATGTAAGCAAATTTGAATTGATTATCACAGTTAAAATTCTGGTGAGAACGAAAACATTGCACTTAGTTTCAAGCCAGCCTCACATAATTAATAGAATTTCAGCCTTTGTACCATCTCATATATGAAAATTCTAAAAGAATATGCATAGAAGCTTTAAATCCAAGTAATTCCAATAATACATAGAAACCAAACAAATTCAGATAATTAGAAGATTATTAATTATCACAAAATTAAAATTTAGAAAAGTATAACATAGGTTGAAATGCAAGTTCAATTACTCGAGAAAATGAAGACAATATTAGTCATGTTAAGAAATTAGCAGCTGAAAAGATGGAAACTAACAGATACAACATAAAATACTTAAAACAACAAAATACTTACATAAAGCTGCATTGACATGGTCAATAGATGCAATCATACGGACATGGGAACAGCATGCAATTCGAGCAAGATATTGTTGTGATTCAGAGTCTCGCAAAGCAGGTCCATCGATATTGTGAATGACAACGCATACAAAGCAGTCATTCTCATTTGGAAGTTGCCCATCAAGAAATGACAAAAGATCTTCTGTGGACTGGGAAATAGAAGGATGTTGAATTTTGGGCTTGCTCCCTGTAAAACCTTTACGTTTGGCTTTTAATTGGTCCCATAGAACTTCAGCTACAGTGATCACAACCTACAAGAAGAAAATGGTAGAAAGAGTATCATAATTTCTATCTATTTCAATTCATTATTTCTAGTCGTAAGGCATATCAAAATTTTTATTATCAACGAATTATGAAGTAAAATCTCTAAGCAATGACAGTGCACATAGAGTAGCTTAATTTTAAGGTACTGAGCTGAACTAAAACTTTTGGGTTTAGCATGCAGGTCATGAGTAGGCAGCCAATGGCGCTCTCAGAGCTTATTTTCAAGGAGAGAACCTTTGCATACAACAATAAAATATAACAGATCTCAATTCACTCACTCCAACCCCTCCCCATACACCACCACATTCCCCAGGAGCTTCCCATGTAATAAAATTCATTTGTATTCTGTCAAGATATGATCCATGGCGATAATGAAGTATATTTCTGCTCTTAAAGAATGAGAATATTCAATATATTGCAGCAAAGATGCATCACTAAGTAAGCCATGATAACTAAGGCAAAAGTGAGACTGACTCCATACTTATCAACTTATCTATAATGCTTAATGCTTTTGAATTTCCATTGCAATCCAAGTGAAATAAGCATTTCCACAGACTAAAGTCCAAATTACTGAAGCAAGACGTAAACGCACAATGGATAAGTAACCAATAAATACAAAATTTAAGTCCATAAATCTGCTGAACATGAAAGTGAGTAAAATGCTCAGACTTACCTAAGTAAAGAAAAATGGTTATGTTGTCTAACTAAGCATTTCTATTCAAGACTACCAATAACAATTGCTCTGTACCACTCTGTCAAATCCAATTATATAGTTAACTGTTTTTTTAAGATGAATTATATAGTTCATTATGTGAAACAACTGCATCATCGAAACATATTACATGGATGCTTATCACATGGACATATCAATAACGGAACATTTGTGAAACAATGCACAGTGAGAACACAGAGAAAATTACGAAGGAGGAACTTGTATATGAGGGAGCACCATCTTTATTTACTATATTGAAAATCTGAATGGAACCTTCGACAACTCATATATGAAAACCCATGCTTATTAGACGCTTGAATGAGTAACTAGCTTTAGGGTTATGCCTTCCAAACAAAATCTCCAAACATATGACATGGTTTGCATCAGAGAAGTTCCAATATGTTTACTGATGGAGGTCGTTGCAGAACATAAGACAATTCAAACCAAATCAGCTGGAGGAATAAAAGTAACCATCATCCCAAGTCATATAAAGTTGTCCTCTTAAGTTAGGTTCTGCACCAATACCACTTCATAGATTGACATATATGAATTCTTTTAGGAAAAAGAGTAAAGATTTCACAATTATAACCATGAATCCTTGGAGAAATCTAAGTGTTTGAGGAGGGGGATTGAGTTAGAGGTTTATGGAAGAAAAATTATGTCTTCCACCTAATTCACCATAGAAAAAAAATATATATAAATTATAAGATATTGGATTGAAAAAATACATGAATTATTAGCATATGTACCGGTAGAGGACAATACTTGTTTTATGTTGACCGATGGAAGATAGCCATTGATTACAACTACTCCAAAATCTGTTAATGCCGATGAAGCAAAATCTTCAAGCAAAATCTTCTTCGAACCAAAACCATACATTAAGAGGCCAAAGCCACACCTGTGATAAGGGGAAAAAAAGTACTATCGCATGATATTTTACAAATTGACAAGGGAAATTATAATATGGAATCAAAGCCATATGTTAAGAGGCCAACACCACCCAAAAATCGACAGCTCAACCGATGCAAGAAAGTCCAAGTAACATAGATTCATGGTGCTCCTTATTAAACGTCTTGCAAATGTTTAACAATGCATCATAGAAGGTTGCAAGCTCATTTATGCCTAGAATGTTGCTTAGACCTCAATACTTATCAAGCCAACATTTGCTTCATGGGCATAATAGCATTCGGGACTACACCCCCCCTCCTCAAAAAAAAAAAAAAAAAGCCTAACCTCTTTGTCTCCCACTTCCTCTAAAATAAATGATAATTCTTCTTTAAATAAAATCCCAAGCACACTCATAAGAATTGTGATAAGATAGGGAAGCCTATCAGACTAGTTACTTCACCTTGAAGGTCAAACAATTATGTAATCACCACACTGAATGGAGATGGAAGCAAACAATTCGTTTACACAGCAAGGGAAAGCGAAATGTCGGAAGGGGAATTATACCTTATGAATGCAGAAATGACTACTAGATTTCTGGTCATGGTGATTGAAAAACATATAAACACTCCTATGTAGGCTCAAATGTGTTGTGGCATAAAGGATTACTCTGGATATTCCTTTGAACAGCTATTGTTTAGCAATATCATACACACTCTGCAACTATAGAATACATATTATATTACATGCCGACAACCTTCAATATCTAATTATTGGTAAAGAAAGAATGAGTAATGGTGAGTAAACAGGTTACTGATGCTAGTGAAACAAACCATTTTAAATATCATTTACTTTACAAATAGAAGTGCGCATACCTCAGCTCAAATAGCCACTTAGAATACAAGTCTTTGTAACTTTTTAACAAAGATGCTATCTCTTTCTCATGTTTCGGTACAATTGCGGGCACTGCTGCTCTCAAAACCTGGCATAAAACATTGATACAATTATAACATTAAAAAAACAAGAGGTCACAATGATCACATCCAAACAAGGAAAAGAGCAAGTATTTATATAATAGCCAAGAATTTTACACCAAAACTTCAAACCCTGAGGTGGCTATGGCACCATTGCAAAATTTTTAGCATATTAATTTCAGCAGCTTAGGAAAGGACAAGTTTGATTCACCTAAAAAAAAAATGACTTGCAAATCATCCAGCAGACCAGCATGTCGAGATAATATAGCAGCAATTAAATTCAACATTTTCAACCTCTAGAAAAGCAGTTTTACATGTCACACCACACAGAATTGAAATCCATATATGTTGGACAATAACTGTGGTAAGTTAGAGCATCCTTTCCGAAGTAATTTCCTGTGAAAAATGAACAAAGAAAAATTATACACAAGATGTATTGGCTAAGGGAAAGCAATTGGGGACTACCTAATGTTGGAAAATATGTTGCTGAACTCCTCTACAAATAGGCTACCATAAGCTTTGGAGCTAGGCAATTCCAAATGCTTCAATTCCTCCTCCTCCTCCCCCGCCTCATTTTTTTTCGATACAACCAAATGCTACAATTCCACCAACCCTATATCCCCACCCTAAACTAATAGAAAGGCATCTATGAGACATCAATGAATTCAACTTTTAAACCGTGATTCAGTTCAAAACAGGAAGTCTTATCTAATAGACCAACAATGGTGTAACACATATGTGACAAGTGCAACTGATGCTAAAATCATAACATTAGCAGAAGATATTCATTTCCATCCAAAAGATCACATCATTCATGAAATTGATGAAAACGTGATTTAATTCAGCAAAAAAATGGCCTGTTCCTAATTTTTTTTCCTTTTTTCTGGTGAAGTGGTATACCATCCCTAATATTAAAACAACAATGAAATGCATTCCACTATGATTCCAGAAAGGTTTGAACAAATAACTCCATCAGTCTTATCATATTTACCCATCACGAGATCAACATCAACACCGCTCCAGTTCAAATTGAGGTCCTTTTCGAATTAAAACAAGAAACTATGGCACATCGTTCCAAACCCTCTGGATTAAATCCCAACCGTCAAAAGACACTCCTACCCATTTCAAGACTTATCTCAACTGATGCACGACAAGAAATCAAATTCTAATCACTAAACGGTAGAACTAATAACGTACATATCTCAAAAGAAACAAGAAACAAAGATTAAATACAAAGAGAGCTTTATCGTGGGGATTTTTTCCCATTACCTGTTCGTCGACGAGAGCAATGTCGGAGAGCTTGCGGGCGGACTTCCTCCCGGAGCCGGAGCCGGTCTCTTTGGCGAGGAAATAGTTTCGAGAGAGCCCGAACTCCTCCTCCTCATCATCGCCGTCGTTGGGATCCATGATCTGTCCGTCGTTCAACCTTTCTCGGGGAAAGGAGGCCTCTTCGTAGCCCTAGCGGAGAAACATCTTTTCCCGCGCTTCTTGACAGATTCTAACGTGCGCCTACGGTTGGTAACGGGTCGGACTCGGGTCAATCGGTATCAAGGAGCTCCTCGTTAACAAGGAAAATGCTATTCCTTAGAAAAACCAGGCTAATGCTGCCTACGGGGCACGTGTGGCGTCGGAAGAGACATGCCTTTTCATCACTTTTTTTTTTTTTCGCGCTAAACAAAGAAGGTTGGAGGAAGGGACAAGCCCAACCTGCATAGCAGTTTTTACTGAGCCTCCACTCTATCAGAATAATATTCGATGCAGATAGAAATAACCATGTGTTGGCAACTTCGATCAGTTTTACTCATATTCTTTTCATCCGTATGCCCATATTTGAGTAGGAAGCATCTGATCTCCTCAATTTAATTGACGCCAGTGTAGGCATATTTCAAACTTGGAACCACTTGATTGAAAGTAAGATCCGTTCCGCTGAGATGATGACACCTTTTCATCGCTTTGATGCACATGGAGAAGCAAAAAAAAAAACAAGGAATTTGCACTCGAGCAATCAATTTGCCGGGGGATCGCTAAAACAATAGAAGCTGCGATGGAATTGAAACGAAAATACTAAAAATAAAAGTAACAAAGAAGCAAGAACCTCCCATGGTTCAAGGTACCGTGGGTGAGACCAGCGCATCAAGATCCTCTCCTCCTTTCACTGTGAGGTGGATCATGAAATCCTAGGGAGGACGCCCTCGCCGTCGCGGCTCGTCCCTGGGAGAGACCCCCTTCGTCCGTGTGAAGAAGCCGTCGCTGGCTGGGAGGAGAGAAGAGGGGAGGGGGAGAGAGAGGATGGGGAGAGGAAGTGGCTCGGAGAGGCGGCGATTCAGAGGAAGCTTCGAAGGCGGTGGTACTGAAAACCCTTCGATGAGAGGCTCCGGATATGGAGCCTGGGAAGCGTGCGGCGAAGGGAAGAAGAGAGAACGAAAGGGAGAGATGGGGTGTTCTTACTTCTCGGAGAAGCGGTGGTATGATGCGTCCCTGTTCCGTTAAATAGCCCCATCCAAATTTGCCTCTTTTCATCAAAGCTTGCATGCATTATGTCATAAAGTGTGCACTGCATCATATGACTACCGACGGCAAGATATCATAATTGCAAATCCTTGAAATGGAACGTAATTTTGGAGGAGGTATGATTTATTTCATTGTAATGCGAGCCGGCGAAATAAGTCTACATTCTTTTAAACCTGTGTTTTTTAAATCTCACAATTTTTTTTTTTTTAGAACAGTTGACTCATACGATTACGAATGTGCCCAATAAAATTATAAAACAAAATATCTCGAAGTGTTCGAAGCAGCTCTCCATTTCCAGCCCATAAGGTACTATCCGCATGACTGGCTACATAGACGGCCATCCAATCCACAGTTTCATTAGCTTCACAGAATATATACTTAGCCTGAAAGACCCCTCCATCTCTCATCATTATCCAGGTGTCTCGAAACAGCGGATGGTTGTCGCCAGCACCCCTCAGACCTCCTTGGATCCACAAAAATTATTTTTTTAATGGAAACCATCGTAGAACATTGACATGCTATAAGTGACATATTTTTTCACCATAAAAAAGTGAAATATTGAATCCATTGTGGGCCAAGAAGATATGTTACACTTTTTTGTTAATTATAAGTTTAGAACTGGATAAGGTTTCATCAAAGATGTGTCAATCAAGTGCATGGTATTCTAAGGCCATATTGCATTTCGTTTTGATAAGATGTCCCGGGCGGCAGGGCGGCGAAACCCCACATCCCATGCACTTCTCCTTTTATTTTTTCAGAAAAGAGAAAGGTGCAGCACCACCAACCTTAGCATTGACATCGACCTCAATGAATCATCCCTACCATGTTCATGCTCTACAACAATCCTTACTGCAACCACCTAGCCACCTTATTGTCCCCAAGCATGCCTGGCTCTATTAGATCAAACCCACTCTGATCCAATCCCGAATTCCCCCTTTCACTCTGTCATCACTTCAAACATTCTCTGCATGTATGACTTTGCCACCCATTCCGTCCACTTTCTAATTTTCATCCGACGATTGCAACCAACAACAGCCGTGCGATGTCTTGGAGGCACCATAAGTTCTATCTACTTCGGTGATGAACAACCTTAATCTTTATAGAATTATTAGATTTTATTATTGGTAAATACTTGTTAAAATTATATTTTTTAATTAAATCTTTCTCTTATAATGATGTCTTTATTGCAAGTTTTATCATGAAATTTTGCTCAAAATTGATTAATATCTGAAAAATATCCAATTTATATTTGTATTCGGATAATAAAATTTGGATATGTTTAATATCTACTTCGTATCCGTATCCATTTAGAACAAGTATGGATATTAATTTTGATATCTATTTAATATCCATATTCATTAAAAAAATATGAATACAAATATGGATATATCAATATTCAATTCATATCCGATCTGTTTTCGACCCTAGGATTATACGTTAGGATATCGATACTCTGTAAGTGAGGATTATACGTTGGCACTTTGATTATTACTGAGCTCATATTTTGGCCTAGCCACATGGTATAAATGTAGTCGTAGTTCATGGCTGTCGAGATAAACTTAATATTTTTGAAAGAAAATGATTTATGAATAAAATTTAAAATTTAAAATGACTAGATAATATTTAGATTCACATTTATATTGATATACTTTGCATGCTTATTTTCATTTTATTATTATTATTATTATTTTATTACTTGATTTATCTAGCTAAAGCGTTCATTGCTTACTGAGTTGTCTAGCTCATTATTCTATATTCTACTGTTTTTATAGATCCGGAGAACTAGTTTGACTTGGAGATTTATCAAGGCTGAGTAATTAGAGAGAAGAATTTGGTATTTTTATTTAGACTATATTTTTTTGGTACAATTGATGCAAAAATTTAGAATATTATTGGGTTTGTGAGACTTCAAATTGTAAATTAGTTATTTAATTTGGAATTTGAACGTTATTATTTAAATTTATTTTACTGCTTATATATATGATATTATGTTAGTGCCTTACACGCTTGTGGAGGAGAGTTTCCTATGAGTATATGGCGGTTGCTTTGACCCTTGACTCGCGATCTCGAGAGCGTGACAATTACTCCATTTTCTCGTTTCCATGCATTTTATCACATATTAAATAAGAGTAATGATGCTAACAGTTATCACAATGACAAAAACGATAATAATAATAATTATTATTATCATTATCTTCATCATCTATCTTATTTATATACCAGACTCATTATTGCCTCCCCTCCTTGCTGGACTCGTGGAGGACCAACATTTAAAATTCAACACAACTCTGCATTTCGCACCACAGTCCACACACCACAACTCATTGAGAAGCGATATACGTGAAGCTTCGGATATTATCAAACGTTCCCCATCTGCTTGGTAGAAAATAATACTGCATATAATATATTAGCATTCAAACTATTTCTATAGGATTGAGCCAACACATGTTCAACTAATGGCTTATAATTGCAGCTTTTATGATATATCGTTGATTTGATGGTAGCATTGTCATTTTTACCTATTTTCACCTCTTTTATCCTTTAATAGCTAATGACATTAGGGATGCAATAGCCCCAGACTAATTTGAGAATATGTAAAATATTCAAAGGTGTGCTTGAGAATGTCTAAGGAGCAAAGCAAAATGGAATTTAATCCCATAAAAATGGCCTTGTGAGGTAGGGCCACAAGTTTTACATTTTAGAACGTATGGCTAGAGATAAATATATATTTTTTTGGTATATGAGATAAAGATTCAAAATTCAAAACAAATCCAGAAAGCCAACCAAAATCCTGAAAAGGATTTTAAAAACTGAAATATAAGTTAAAAGATTATTGTATTATCTTTCTTTATTTATTAACATATAAATGTGTATGGAAAAGAAAGAAAAAGAATGAAAATAGCAACACTGCCATCTAACATGGACAATACATAGAAACAATAGGCTAAAGGGCCTCTCTATTAATTTATTTAGTGAGAAGATGCGTGAAGAAGAAATAGGATCCACCCCCTCACTTTTGAAAGCTTTTCAGAAAAAAAATATAAATAAATATTTTTTTATGAATATCTTTCTAAATATTGAATTTTACATAAATACTCTTCCAAAATTAATTTTTACATATATATTCTTATAAAATACTTATTTTAATTTTTATTCTTTTTTATCTTTATTCTTGCATATATACTCACAGCATCTAACGCCGTTAAAAAAAATAATAATTTAAATTAAAATGACTAAAATACTTTCATTGGATATGTGTGCAAAAAAAATATTTATAAGACGATCGTAATAAAAAATAAAAAAATAATAAAATTTTATTTTATTTCCATACCCTCACAAAATATTTTTTTTTTGAGGATATGAAAATAAATATAATTTTAAGAGGATATCTGTGCAAATTTAAATTTTAGAAGAATATTCGTGAAAAAAACAAAAAATCTAATAAATAAACTAAAAAAGTTAGTTATTTAACATTCCAGAGAGGGCTAGAGGTGGAGGTCCTGGAGGACCACCGCATCTCTCACCACGTGCAGTCTTCTTCTCCCGTAAGGCCCGGCCCCAGGTCAGCTCACCGTCCCGGCGTCGCGTCACCGCCCCCCCCCCTTCCTCCTCCTCCTGGGTCCTGGCCGGCCCCGAGCCATATCCCATTCCCATCATCAACCACGCCGACTGGTTTCCTCCACAAAAGATCGATGCATCCAAAAAAAAAAAAAAGCAACAATAAATGGCAAAAAGAAAAATTAAACAACCGTCCGGTGAAAATCTAACAGTGTTCAGAATAAAAATCCAATTTAAAGAGAAAAATAAACAAAAAAGGACACTGAAACGCTGAAGAGAGAGAGAGGAGAGAGGAAATGGACGAAATTTTTAGAGCGAAGCATTTTTAGCAAAGAAGAAAAAACAGGTAAGGAGGGAGAGGGGGCGGCAGTTACGAGAGCTGTGCATTAATTTTGAAAATTAGACAAAAAAAGGAAACGAAATTTACGATTTCGTTTTTTCCTTTTTCTTTTTCCTTCTGAAATTCTTTTTTTTTTTCCTTCATGGGATTAATGGGAGCCACTCGTACCGGCCCTCCAACGGCACGTCGATGACGACGTCGTAGTTATACCTGCGACGGCGAGAAAAAGAGAAAGGGAAGCTCAGGCAAGAATCTCCGGCCAGTGGTTTGCTAAAGCGAGCCGCGAGGAAGGCGTTAAGGGAGACTTACTTGGCCGCGAACCGCTGCCGCTCGTCTCTCTCCGCCGTCGCGAAAAACTCCTCGATCTCCGCCTCCAACGGCATCATCTCCGCCCTCGGTCGCCTCGTCGACTTCCTCTTCACCGTCGATTCCAGATCGCTCCATTCGTCTACTCCGCTACTCGACGGCGTCGTCCGCCTCCTAAACAATAGAAAAATAAAAAATGTTATTTTTACAGCAAAAAGGAAACTAGAGAGAGAGGGTGGGAGAGGAAGAGGGAGAGAGCGAGGAAAACCTCTCACTGCTGCAGTTGGAGTGACGCGCGGCGGTGTCCAGAACCTCGCCGACCTAAGAAGAGAGAACGTAAAATTCGAGCAAATAAAGATGCGAAAGAGCTCGAATTCGAGCAGAATTTCGTGTCTCGCTTACCTCCGGGTCGGCAGACCGCGAGAGGCGCTCCTCCGGGGCGGCCTCGCAGGAGGCGTTGCTGGAGCAGCGGGAGATCCGGCCGAGGTCGGGGCTGGGGCACCGCCGGCCGCCGGAATTCATTGTGGATCTTGTGATCCGAGGCTTCATGACAAGGCTCCGGTTCCGGAGCCGGAGATACGAGATCTGGATCTCCCCCGAACGCACCACCGCCTTCCTCCTCTTCGAGCTCCCCCTCCCCTCCGCCGCCACCGCAGCCGCGAGGGCCGGCGTCCGCGCCCTCGTCCTCACCCCCACCACCTGCGTCACCTCCATCACCGCCACTTCCTCTGCACTTCCTCTTGTCTCTCTGTGTCTATTTCTCTTGGCGGAATTGGGAACTGGAGAAAGTATGGGTGGAGTGGGAGGGGATCAGATCCGGCTTGACGGCGGGGTTTTGTTTTTTTAAGGGAGCGGTTTCCGCTTTCCCGTAACGGGGACGAGAATCCGAGACGGCGCCGTTAAGCTGGTATGGCCGTTTGCGAACCGGGGAAGGGGCTAGTGAAAGCACTCGAACCGTAACGCGACGCGTGGGAGCGCGCCGGCTGTTCGCTTCACCGGCTCGCCCGGTGGGAGGTCCCGTAGCCGGTTACGGCACCGCCACCAGCCGAGCGCGCATGGTAAGTTACGTCCGGTCTCCCCGTGGTGGGAAGCTGGTCTGGCACGTAATCATGGTGCTCCACGCGAATTTACCAAACCACCACTGCTACCTTTCCCAAATTACAATACTACCACCCCGGGATCAACGGTGGACCCAACGAAATACCACCATCCGATCTTGATCGATCGGTAGGAAAGTTCTTCAATCATGTATAACGTCCGTTATAATGGGATTGAGACAGCAGTAATTCTGCCACCACGAAACGCCGTGATAACTCCCAACTCTATGAACCAACCGTTTGGACGCCCTTAAACATGACGGACGTTACAACGCAGTAATTCTGTATTAACAAAGAGTTTTAAACAATTATAGCGTCCTTGCGGCGGGATTAATTGACACGAAAAGGTTTTTTTTTTACATCCACAGCTCACCCATCCCTCATATGAATACAGTCCAAAGAGACAGAGAGAATACAAGAAAGACAAAATAAAATTATAGGCCTTCCAAATAAAATTTCTGAAATTATGAACCACCTAGAATGCCACTTGCAGCGCTATTGGTCTTTCTGAAGACATGAATAGTCTAAAATATAATATATTCGTCTAACAAACAACGAATATTTTGAAGCAACCATGTTGTTCTAACGGCACTTTTGGTCTCCAATATCTCCTTGGTCATTATAGTATATTTTTTTTTAATCATGATGCAGTCTGTTTCTAGCATCTGTCCAGTACAAAATAGAGCCTTTCAAGCAGCACGAACCTCCGCATCCGCGACAGAAAAATATTGCCCATTGCCATTGCTTGACATAGGCTCTGTTTGGGGAAGCTTTTGGAGGGCCAAAAAACACCTTCTAACCTCTAAAAGTACTTTTGGATGAAAAATGATGTTTGGTAAAAATTTTGGAAAGCTATTTTAGTTTATTCAAAAAGCGGAAAATAACTTTCTGGAAGAAGCTCCATTTTGGAGCTTCCGAAAACGTTGTTTTTAGCTTTGTCGGGAAGCTATTTTTTTGACCAAAATACTCCTATTTAAAAGTCTATTTTTTCTTCCAAAACCCTCCATCCCACGTCTCTTCCTCTCTCTCACCCTTCCCTCTCCCTCCCTCTCTGTCTCCTTCTTCTCAACATTGCCGCCCGTTTCCTTTTTTTTTTTGGTGAACCCATGGCGGCCCACGACGGCAGCCACTACGACGACCACCATTTGTGGCTGGCGACCCCTCCTAAGGTCGTCGCAACGCCACCCGTGGCACGCGGCCGGCCCGTGGAGCGTCCGGGCCCAGCTGTGGAACCACGGCATCCTAGCCGCAGGACCGGAGAGGCGAGCCGCAGCGAAGCCCGCATGGTGGCCGGCTGTGGGGTGCTCTTTTGGGCGGCGGCGTCCGCCAGCGGCATCGTGCACTCGCGGTGGCGGGCGAGCCGCCTCGGCTCCCTTCCGCTGAGACTGCTGCGGGCCAGCCACGGCCGCCGTCGACCCCAACCCAACCCTCTCCCGCAGCCGCCACGGCCCGAGCCCCTTTTGGCGCCGCCGGCCTCACGGGAGGAGAAAAAGATAGAAGAAGGGAAGGGAGGAAGGAAGAGAAGAGAAGAAAGAAGAAATGAAAAAAAGGAAAAAAAAAGAAGAAAATGGAGGAAAAAGAAGAAAAGGAAAAAAAAAAGAGAAGAAAAGAAAAAAAAGAAAAGAAAAGAAGTAAATAAATAAATAAATAAATGCATAAATAAGGAGAAGAAGAGAAGAAAAAAGTAAAGAAAAAGAAAAGAAAAAAAAGAAAAGGAAAGAAAAAGAAGAAAAGGAAAGGAAAAAAAGAAGAAAATGAAAGAAAAAAAGAAAAGGAAAAAAAAGAAGAAAAAAAAGAGAAGGAAAGAAAAAGAAAATAAAATAAATATATAAATAAATAAATAAATAAATGCATAAATCAATATGTATATAAATGAATGAATAAATAAATAAATAGATAATACATAAATGCATAAATAAATATGTATATAAATGAACGAATAAATAAGATAATAAATAAATATATTTCAATGAAATAAAATAATAAATAAATAAACAAACATATTAGTAATTATTTAACAAATTTTATTACATAGCTAAAAAATTTGTTAGAGAGATAAATGGTCATCATAAGGAAGAAAAATGAATTTATACTAATAATTATAATATTTTATACATTTGTTATTATATTATACTATAAATATAATATAATATTATATTATATCATAATACATTGATATGTTATGTTAAATAATTTAATATTA
>JAOXJJ010001100.1:972657-984870 GCA_025769935.1 Phoenix roebelenii | reverse complement strand
TATTATACTATAAATATAATATAATATTATATTATATCATAATACATTGATATGTTATGTTAAATAATTTAATATTATATTAAATTATTATTATATAGTACATAATGTTATAGTACTATATTATAATAATATTCTATTCTATTATATTAATATTGTACTATATCATATATTTACGTATTAATTATATATTATATTTTATTATGTTCTAGTAATGTCCTTTATGATCATTTTATCACACAAAAGTACTTTTTTAGTTTATTTATCAAACAAATGTTAAAGTATCACAGCACTTTAGAAATATAGTTATCAAACAGTAAACAATTTTTTATAAAAATAGCTCTACTTTTAACGTTCCATTTCTAAAAATTTTACTGCCAATAATTTCTTCAAATTGAGACGTGGAAAAGCGTTCGGTACAACAACTTCTGGTATCATGGTTCGTGGTTGGCGGATGACGAGGAAAAGCGTTCGGTGCTTAAACCAATCTTTGAGATCAGAGCGGTAGCACGAAGAAGATCAGACCGCAAACGTGTACCGACAGGGTTCAAGGTTGCCAAACCAGTGGGATGGTACACATAAAAATTATGCTGTACCCGTTGGTGGGACACTGAAACCAGGGAAGGAGAATAAGTAGGGCAGGTTCATGGGGGGTGACGTAGTAATCATGGTGGAGAATCTTCTTTATTTTTCTTGGGAAATTATTATTTGATGAAAAAAAAGGGGTTGATGCGACGGTGGTGGTTGGGTGCACCCCGTGGGCTATCGCCCGGAGGGGACCAGGGATCAGAGGGCTGGAGCCTACGGATCTCAGCCAGTGGACGGTCCAGTGGTGCCCCCGTTTGTTTCCATCTTAATTTACGGGAGGGTTGGAGGCTAGCCACTGTGACCGTCCAGACTGACTGCGTCGGGATCGTCGAGGGCCGTACGATGAGGGACGTTGGGGACTGATGAGGAAGCGGCCAAGGCAGGGAAGATTCGTATTCAATGCGTTTATACGTACGATTTGGCACGTTACGACTGACGAGGCCATGAATTACACGTTGCCCCACGCAAAGCTGCAAAGCTGAGGCGGCGCTTTTTATTTTAAGTTCTTTTCATGGATGAATTGAATGATTAAACTCGTTGTCTTGGGAAGAGAGAGAGAGAGAGATTACAAGTTGCCTTTTTGCCAAAATAGGAGCATCTCATGTAGACGGTGACTTAATGTTGCTAGTAGACTCCTGAAGTTTGAATAGTTGAAGATAAAATTATAGATTCAAAAATATACAATATTTTATATACTTCCTACATCAATTTTTATTAGAATATGCAGAGGGAAGTGATCATTGGTGACTACCAACCAACTAGTTAACTCGATGTTACTACTGAGTTTGTTTTACATTGGAGCATAGATGGAGCATATTTCTTTTGTTTGATCAATTAATCATATAAGCTATATTACTCTGATAATCAACAAGCATGACATGCTATCGATTTAAGAGGAAGGAGTGTTTCATTTGATGGGCATGATTTTGTTGATGGATTGAACTTTATTGTTGTGAGATACTTTCCTTTAAATTTGAATCCAAATACTACTGATATTTCACCTTCCACTCCAAAAGATACAAATATTCCAAATACTCTTGATGCCATCTTATTTTCATCTTTAAAACTTCATCAATGGATATAATCAATTAGGACAAATTCATGAAAAATGAGAATGCATGCAATTGCTAAGGAGCCTAGATAGGCTTGCGACCTCATTTGCACGTCTAGCCATGCTAGATTACAGGAGGCAATGAGTTAGGCTAAATCAAGTTAAGAAAGGATAACAATATACAGAATCTTGACCCATATCCAACTCGACCTAAAATTGGGTCAAGACATCTTAACCCATACTCATGGATCATTTCGGATTACCCATTTGGCCATAGCCAAGTCTTTTTTGTAAGACTCAATTCTCTATGCTAACCTGTCAAATCCAAGAAAAAACTAATTACTCAAAAGTTTTTATCTACAATCATGACTCGATCAAAGCTAAATAATTTTAACCCAAATAGAACTCCATCCTCATGATCCAAGCAGGTCAAATTTTTGAGCCTCACTCGATCAATTTAGAGTTTGAGTTAGATAATTTGACCCATACTCGATCCTAAGCAAGCAAACCCTTGATGCATACTCAACCCAAATAGAAAAAGGTCGAGTTAGATCAACAGTTGTCACCCTTTTACTCAATTATTAAAAAAAAAACTCAATCATCCTCAATACACAAAAGGATAAAATAATAAGTGCTCATATAAAAAAGGTGTTTTTATCCTTTCTAATAATATTATATTAATAAAACAAATTATGATGTTTTTTAAGTGCCCTTTTGCTCATGCCATGCGAAAGCTTTCAGATCGAAATTCTAATACACCAATCTTGTTTGATGAGCATCCAAAATCTTATCATGGTTTACTTTTCATTGTCACCAAAGGCCCTACATATCTGGTGCAAAAGCGCCTTTTAAAAGTATATAAAAGATCTATTGATATTTACAACCTTATGCTAAATATCCACTTGCTATGACAACACTTGAAGGATTAGTTCAACAAAAATAATGAACGAATATCAATCCATGTCCTACTTTTACACCAATGGTACATCTCCTTACTAGAGCGTTATTGACAAAGCTACCATCTCTCAAACTCTACTATTATCAAAACATCTTGCAGCATGCACCCAAAGTATTACAAGAAGTTACAGAAATTACAGTTGACCACTTGTTGGAGGCTACACCATGCACATCGAATTAGGCTATCATTAAACTGCTATAATGCCTACATAAAACTATCTACACAATCGATCCTTGGCAACCCACTTTAAACTATTTTTTATACGCAATGCAAATTGAGTGGTATCTTAGTTGTGGCACTCCCATGCTTTGCAAGGTCAAGGGTTTTGAGTCTCTTTAGAGGTATTATGCCCAAAGAAATTCAACTCTAAATACTCTTTTAATAAAAAAACGATGGTTTAAAACCCCAATAGGGAAGGCGAGACATAGATACATCCCAATCTCAAAAGGAAAAGAAAAAGAAAAAAAAAATAGACATGATGAAATGATCCATTTGTAGTCCATATATAAAATAGAAAAATTAAATAGATGGATGACAATTTTTTTAATATAATTCTTCTTCTTTTTCCTTATCCCTTTTCTTTGATTTTATATAAAAGTAATTATTTCATGAATATTAATAGAGAAAATATGACTTTTTTTTATTTGAAGAGTGGATCCATAACAAAAGGAAGATCAATGAACACCTATAAGACGCAAAGCAAGACTATGTATTATTTGGGTACTTCCTTTTATTGATTTAACTATCACATTGCCTATATATACTGAATTTGCTCTCTGCTACCTATTCTTCAATTGACCCAAGAAAGAACAAATATCGACAGAAATTGTAAGAGAGCGAGTTAGATCTATTGCTAAGTAATTTTTTTTAAAAAAGAAAAAAAATATTTTTCTCTTAAGCATGGTACGAACTTTAATATCGAAGCAGGGCATGATTTGTGTTGTGGGAATAAATGGTCCGAACTTAATCCCATATCGGCTAGATAGCGGAAAGGTATGTTCCTTAAATGGAGGGGGGCTACTCATTTCTCTTCAGAGGCGTTTTTTGTGGGGCAAAACCATGCGTTGGGAAGAGACTATGAAACCTCCTCAAAGCGGACAATACCTCCGAGGAGAAGCAGTTGCTTCCACTGCCTGAGACCGGTGGAAATTGAGCTGGGGCTCAAGGGATACCCTCCGACCTCATCAATTTGTATTCTAAATTTCAAGCACAAGAGCACCAAAAGACCCATATCCCATTGATTTGGATAGTGATGTAGTTAGAGTTTTTTTGGGAGTAACTAGGAGAGGCTATTCGTCACCCTCTACGCAGCCGGGTAGAGGGTATTCCTCACCCACTTCCCAATACCTTATGCTTGGAGCCTAAACCTCCAAGCGAACCAAGCCACTACTTGCCAAACCAAGGATTTATGTACACGAGGATTGAAGCGAGAGCTGAAGTCCTCAAGAATCAAACCAATGTTTCGGCAGTAGCAATATTGTGAGGCAGAACAAAACTAGCTATGGACTTTGATCGGTTCATATAAAAATCAACTTGATTTCCTCTTGGAGATACCACATTGTTAAAGAGAAGGCCAGGTTTTAGCCCTTTACACATTAAGTGCAAAAGCCAACATGGATTGGCTGCATACAGCATTCTGAAGTTCTGCCAACCCTCATTCAACTGGTCTGCAACTTTGACGACGAGCCCAAGTACAGACACAGGGTCTCACCACCTTGACATGCCCGGAAAGTGGTGGACCCTGCCTGGCTCGAGGACCATCCAACGAAAAAGGTCAATCCTGAACAAAAGACCACCCGTCATCACGATTGGTGATCTGAAATTTTTACGTGGAAAGAAAGAACACGGAGACGGGATCCTTCCCGGCATAAAGGGAACTTTGGACAGAGAGCGCATGGAGTCAAGCCTGTGTAGTAGGGCCCCGAAAAGAAGGTCGAATAACCAAGCTAATGACCGGTCCAAGTTTTCTTACACAGCCTTGGCCTGCAAAGGAGCCTTGCAACATATAGACGACCATTTTCTTCTTAGCGATATACAACGGATGGTGAGAGATTGTAACTCGTTTCGGATTGCTCATATATACTTAGGATGGCTGATTGGGTTGCTTCCTTTGCTGCCCATCATTCTGCAAAGGTCTCATGAACTTGGTCTAAGATTGTACCCTCATCTTTATGCCACGTATTGTACCTTGATTCTGTTGGCCGCACTCATGTTAGATTAACGTGAGCGACCGTTTTACCAAAAATTAAAAAAAAGTAAAAAAAAAGAGAGAAAAAGAAAGGCCTTGCAATCCATCCGAAAGGAGATGAGTGCTTCGCCTGTGCCTCTTTTTAGTCTCCAGGAAAAGCCTAGTCTTTTGTGCTAAGAAAGTCATAGGTTAATGGTGGTGCATCGGATGGCTGGACTAGGATGGAATCCACCAAAAGGTAAGGTATAGAATTTCCATCAATTGACAACCCTTGGGATTAACAACCCTCATCTCCATCATTCTCGTTCAACAGCTGTTGGATGCATAGCTCTTGGTCCCAACAAATTTGAGGAGATGAGAACTCGGTAGCTTCGGCCGTCAAATATGGGGCATGCTAAAACGTATAACAAAAGGAGTGAAATAATGTGATTAGTTTTGGATGGGATTTGAATGTGAAACGATTTGGTAGTGTTATTTAATCATATTTGGTTAAATATCAATGGGAATTTCTATACATGGCAATCCACCCAGAAAAGCATGCATCCTCTTCCTCTAGATTTCTATGCCATCCATTCATTTCACAAAGTAATTAAAATAAATCATGGCATGGACACTAATAATAATACTCTACGTTTGTGGCAGTTGTGACAGTGGAAGATTCAATCAAGTAACTAACCGTTGATTGATGATAACTCATGGCGTTTGTTAACAATGTCACAAAATATTGCCCACTGCCTTCTTCCCTGGTTCTTACTCGGGCTTCAAGCCAGATCTCTGGCTTCATGATTATTTCTTTAATTTTCTAAAATTACTAAAACTACTCTATTTTTTTTTTTTATAACATGCCTATTATTTTAGTAAATTCACATATCCATAATAATTGTTACTTAAACCTACAAATATATCAAACATAAATAAATAACAGAAGGGAGAAAAAAAGAGCCAGGAGTCAGGTCAAGCTTTAATCTCCAAGCTTGAGTCTAACTCGTTTCCTAAATCGATCTATTTTTCAAGCCCTGCCCGGTTCAACGGGCCTAACTCTTTGGCCCAAACTTGCCTAAAAGGCTTTCGGCTCGGATGGGTCGTCTGGTTCGTGAGCAGATCTAACTCCAACTCGTACTAGGTCCTCTATGCAGAACCATTCATCAGTGTTCATGAGATTATGGGCCTCATCTTTCTTTGCCGTGGTCTATAGTAAGTAACTGATGTACACAATTTAGCCCTTTCCTCCCTGGTGAAAGTTGCAAAGCCTTTCGGTGAGTGGGAATAAACGGTGGCCAAGGAATCGGAAGCTTTTATTTATTTATTTATTTTGGTAAAAAACGGCTACTCATTCATATAGATCTAACATGAGTACGACCCGCCACGTCGTGGGAAAGGAAAGACAACAAAGGAAAAGGAGCATTTGAAGCAGACGTCCTAAAAAAATCCCCGAAATGCCGGGCTACAAAAGAGGCGACCCAGTCTGCGGCCCTATTCGCCTCCCTAAACACATGGTCAGCCTGAAATTCGCTCATCAGCTGAGCCATCCTGCGAGTCTCCCGAATAAGGGGGTGACCATCACCGTACCTGTTCGCCCCCGGATCCAGTCGATCACCACCGCAGAGTCTCCCTCAAGGTGCACCCGCTCGACGCCAAGTACTTTCCTGGCGTAGGACAAACCCTCCAATGCAGCCCGCAACTCCGCCCCAACAATTGTAAGCCCTGGTGTACGCTGCCCTCCTGCTGCAATCAACCTACCACAGTGATTTCTGATCATATAATCTACCCCTCCAGTCACACCATCCAATGACCTGCTGCCGTCGAAGTTTACTTTGAGATAGCCAAGGGTGGGGGTATCCAAGAAATAAGGGCAAAACGGAGCGCTGAAGCAGCGTGAGGAGTACCCCAGGTGTCCTTAGCCATCCCAAAAGAAAACTCAGTGGCAGCCGCCATAACCTCCCTTGCATGTCGCGCCGCTCTGTCCACCACCATCCTCGGAAGCAACCGCCTCCCCTCAAATATGCTTACGTTCCTGTCCAACCAAATATGATAGGACAGGTACGCCCTCAGTATCCCATCCACCGCCAGTCTGAGCCTACACATGGAGTCTCTCAACACCCGCAGCAGATCCTGCGTTGAGCCCACCGCGTCAGGTAAGGGGACCGGAGATCTCCGCCAAATCTCTCGTGCCCTAGAACACTGCAGAAGAACATGCTCGATGGTCTCCACGATATCACCACACGCCTCACAAAACTGAGAGACCCGCATGCCACACCGGACAAGCATACTCCTGGTCGAGAGACAGCCCAAAGCCACCTTCCAGATGAAGAGTGCCACTCGGGGGTGAATCCGTAACCTCCATATCCAGCCACCTGCGATCTGTCGCGCAGGCGACCTGCCGAACAATGTGTGAAGATCCCTGGCCCGCACCCGCGACCGCTCCGTCGGTGTCCAAAGTAACCTATCAGACTTCCCTTTAGTGGGGATTGGCAGTGCCAAAATCAACTCCGCCAGCTGCTCACCAAACACCTCCCAAATCATCCCCACCCTCAAATGGCTCCCCTCTGAGTCCAGCAGATCGCTAACTCTGCACCCAGCTAATCTCGTTGAGTCCACCATGGTCGGCAGACGACAAATCGGCCACTCGGTCACCCAACTGTCCTCTAACACATCTATAGAGCGGCCATCGCCAATAGCCCATCTGATCTCCGGAAGCACCGCCATAGCCCTAGCACACATCACTCTCCAGACCGGAGAGTGGTAACGCTCCACTCGCCCCCCAGGCACCAAAGCACCATACTTGGCTCTCATCAGAGAGGACCATATACTCTCGAGCTCAGGCACATATCTAGCTGCATGCCTCGCCGCTAATACCTCCCATCTCGCCACCAAAGACTGCACCCCTAGACCCCAGCACTGACCGGATGGCATACAATCTCCCAAGCCACCAGATGGATCCCACCTCTACCACTGCTCCTCCCCCATATAAAATCCCTGAAAAGCTGCTCAAGGGACCTCAAGACTGCCACCGGGATATCGACGTGGGATAGTAGATAAATAAGGACTGAGGTAAGTACAGAGCGAACCAAAGTGATCCTCCCCATCATAGACAAAGTGTGTATCTGCAAACCCTCTAGCCTGCGCCTGATGTTGAGCTCGAGGGACATGCAATCCCTAATCCTCAGTCGTCGGCCGCATAATGGGACCCCCAGATATGTCATCAGGCCCCCTGCTCACCCACTCCTAGGACCTCCAGTATAGAGTGCTTCAGCGCCACTCGAGTTTTCGGGCTAAAGATAACAGCTGATTTGGCCAAATTGACCCGCTGACCTGACACAGTACAGTAATCCCGAAGAATCTGACCTATAACTCGGGTTGTCTGCCTAGACGACTTGGCTAAAAGAAGGCAATCATCGGCGAAGAATAGATGAGAAATCGCAGCTGCTCCCTCCACCGGTCTGTAAGCCTCCAACTCCTGACTGGCCACTGCCTGCCGCAAAGATCTAGACAATGCATCCGCACAGATAATAAACAGTATGGAGAAAGGGGACAGCCCTGGTGCAAGCTCCCAAACGACGCGAAGAAGCGGGATGGCGTACCATTCATCAAAATAGCAAAAGAAGGAGCACTGATACAGCCTATAGCCCACCCGATCCATGTCTCATGAAATCCAAACACCCGCAGAGACTGCTGCACAAAGTTCCACCTCATCCTGTCATAGGCCCTCTCCATGTCAAGCTTGATCCCCATCAAGCTTCTCCTCATCGGAGCTCTACCAAAATCAAACATAAACTCCTGAGCAATGAGTACAATGTCAGATATACTCCGCCCCTCCAAGAAGGCCCCCCACTCCGAGCTAATGAGCCTAGGAAGCACACCCCTCAGCCTGACAGCAAGAATTTTCGTCGTCACCTTGTACAGAGTCGTACAGAGGCTGATCGGACGAAAATGACTCGGCTCCGTAGCGTCCTGCCGCTTCAGAATCAGGGTGATGAAAGTTCTCTGCCACTCAGCCGCCATCACTGTTGTACTGAAGAACTGCTGTATAGCCTCCGTCACGTCTCGTCCAACTATCATCCAATAACGCTGAAAGAACATAGGTGGGAACCCATCTGGCCCTGGAGCCTTGTCCCCCCAGAGGGACCACACCGCCTTCCTGATCTCCCTCTCTGATACCGGCCCGATCAAAGCTGTAGTCTCCTCCTCCGTGACCCCCACCCCTGGCGATGGAATATCTTCTAGGCTCACTCCAATGGTCTGCTCTGTCCATCTGCCCCTAAAGAAACTCACCAAAATCCTCTGTATCACATCAGGATCCTCCGACTGCTGCCCATCCTCATCCCTGATAACTTTGATCCTGTTCTAATGCCTCCAATGATCTGAAGCTTTTCAGTGAGTGAGAGAGAAGCTTATGACTTTTGGTGCTTCCATGCCACAAACCTCTACTTGCAAGGTTTCTACTGTGTTGCGCAGAGGAAAAAGAAAGTTTCTGAGGCCAAGGAGCAGAAAACCAGCAAAATTAATAATGATGACACAAATCCAGTCTCTTCCCAAATGATATCGCTCTGCTGGCATAATTTTCAAAACTGGGATTTTTTTTTATAAGGGGAGTCTAAGTCAAGCCTCAACTTTTGATGAATTGTGAGACAAGTTGAAGTAAAGAAGCAAGAGTAGGAGGGTAAGTAGGATGATGAATTTAGAGACAAGTCACCTGCATGCCGCTCGAGTTGTCATCCATCACCCATCCCTTGCCCCTTCTCTCTCATGATTATCCTTCAACTAATGCAGAAGTAGGAGACTGAGTCATCCTAAATGTGCATAGTATTTGGATCGTCGCTTGTGTGTGCCTGAATCACAACGGGTCCAATATTTTCAGCACCTAGTTACATTGAGTCCTTAATTTTGATTTGTAATTTACTGATTTGTGTTTGCTGATTGAGTCCATTCTAATTTAGCGTGCGCATGTAGTTTGGATTCATTTATGTTTTTGTTTGCTAGCTTGTTTGCATTGGGTCCTTAAATTGGTTTGTAATTGCTGAATTATATAAGTTAGGATTGAGTCCTTATCATTAAGTGCCTTGTGACAATCAGTTGGTTGAAGATTAAGAGGCGTAGAACAGAGATTCATGCTGCAAGGAAGAGTCCTTTCACTAGAAAATCTTCACGTGTGATGATCTATCCTTGTTGATTTTTAGGGATCCTCATCTCCATGATTTGGCGCCTCTTTGAGGAGTTCTACTTGGAGAAAGATTCTCATCATGCGAAGGGGAGAAATAACCCTCAACACATGAAAAAGTCAACCGTGAAGGAAGGAAATTAGATGTTGTCTTTAGGCATGAAGAATCCTTGAAGATTTTTCTTGGCGTATGGAGTCTTTTGACTTGGTCAAATCCTACTTTGGTTAGGAGTCCTATTGAGTCCCTACTATTTAAATTTAGTCATAAGTCTAAATCTGAGTTTGAGTCATGTAATGACTTTTTTATTTTGTTCCAACGCCCCATCTATTTAAAGAGTGGATGTTAAAAAATAAAGGCAGAATTAATTTTGGTTTTCAATTGCTTTTATGATCTAGAGGCGAGAGGCTTCTCCTTCCTCTTTTGGTGAGACTCCAAAGGTTCCTTTTTTTCTCGGTGAGACACCGAAAAATTTTTGGGTTTAAGATAGAGATGAGACTATTCTATTCAACCCATAGGCCATAGTTATCTTGTTACTATCAAAACCATAGCATATTCCATTGTTCCTTCTTCCATCCGCCAACTTCCATCACGCCCAAGTCCTAAATCCCTTAACACCTAAGTCCCTAAGTTTCAGATCTAAACCGCAGACCCTAATTCCTTCCTCCCATGTTCTAACTCAAATTAGCTTTGAGCCCGACCAATTTCAGTCATCATCCACAAAAATTCAGTAGCACCCATCATTGCTGCGTCAACCACTCATGACTCCCCCCTTCTCTCTCATGAATAATCTTCATGGTTGGTTGCGTGCTACTATCTACTTGCTCATCATTGCCTACCGTCCCTTCTTTGTTTGCTTCATTGCTCTACGTCCCCTTCTAACGTAAGCCCAAATCCTCCATTTCTCTCACAAGAAGATCTTTGAGCTCATCTCTAATTGCTGCATCACCAACCTTAGCCTTTGACATCATCCTCATTGAATCATCCCTACCATGCTATTAAACACGACACGAGCCTCTCCATTCCTCCACACTTTGCATACATGTCCACAAGTGTGCAGCTCCTAACACAACATCCAATCTAATCCCCTTCCTATTAACATAACTATGGACACGTTCAGGGGCGGCTCAAGCCTTAGGCGACCTAGGCGGTCGCCCAAGGCCCCAGCCCGAAGGAAGGCCCCCGCCAGACCGCGACTCCTAGCCTCCCAACTCCCACTCCTAGTACAATGTCCGTAGAGGTAGATTGGTAGAGACAGGGCCGTAAGAGCCAACGGCTACCTCGACAAGACGCCTGAGCCACTGAGGGTGAGTCGCCGCGACGCCGTCCCGTGACTCCCGCCCCAATCCTATCGGCCATCACCCATCATCTTTTTCTTTAAAATCCTCATCGTCCTCCTCCACCACTCCTCAATTCTCTTATGCAGCTGACCTCCTCTTTTATTGTTCTACATGCTGCAAGTCTGCAACTTCGGCTTCACCGGCCCAAGCCTTTAAAGTTTAAAATCCTCTTCGCCATGCGAGCGAGCCGGCGAGGTTGTCTCCTCCACCTCCCCGCCTTCCTGGCATCCCGCGAGGCCGCGACCTCCTCGCCTCCCTCTCAGCTGCCTGCAAGTCTGCAACTTCGGCTTCACCAGCTCAAGCCTTTAAAGTTTAAATTTCTCTTCGCCGCGCCAGCGAGGTCATCTCCTCCGCCTCCCCCGGCATCCCGCGACCTCCTTGCCTCCCTCCCGGCTCCTGTCCAGCCGTCTTCTGACTCACGTCTGTGACCCCATCTTCTTCACGTCAGGTCGTCAACCGCTGCA
The DNA here is from genome assembly GCA_025769935.1 of Phoenix roebelenii. Taxonomy (NCBI): domain Eukaryota; kingdom Viridiplantae; phylum Streptophyta; class Magnoliopsida; order Arecales; family Arecaceae; genus Phoenix; species Phoenix roebelenii. The sequence goes on along the minus strand of JAOXJJ010001100.1, from coordinate 973,128 downwards.
CTTGAGTTGTAAGTCTCTCTCTCGATGGACACTGGACAAGAAAGATGTTTGATGAAATACCTATAAAAATCGGTTATGCTGTAGGGCCACTTGTAGTTGATTGTATCAGCCTAAACTAGTAAACCATATGTTATTTCTTTCTGTTTTTTAGGCTTGAATATTTAGTACGATATATTGTTTGCTGTTAACTCAGTCAGTAAGAACTTACAATCTAAAGACATAAATATTGATGTTGCTACAGATTAATTTAAAAATCTTTTTTTTTATTTGAAAAATTAGAGGAAAAATGAATTCATGAATGCTTTGAATTCATCTAAAGAAATTGCAAATGAAATAGAAATAGAACTTACAATTTGTGAAAAACGTGTGATCCGTAGAAAAAAATAATTTGATAAAAATACTGATGATGAGACAACAAGATCAGCTGAAGAATCTTTTAGAATTGATTACTTTTTATATATAGTAGATCAA
>JAOXJJ010001100.1:948234-972263 GCA_025769935.1 Phoenix roebelenii | reverse complement strand
TGGATTAGCTATATTATCGATTGAAAATAGTATTTTAATGAATCTTGAGTACAAAAGTTTGATTAGCAATTTTGCATATCAAAAAGCTAGACAGATTATTTTTAAATAAAATTTTAAAATATTTTACACTTATTAAAAAATTATTATTATTATTATTATTATTTAAAAAAGTCTCTCTTAGTGAGTTTGTCTTAGATCTCCAAATGCATTGGGCTGCTCTTGGATCCATTTACCTTGTTGCAAGGACATGAGACAAATGTGTAGGGTTCGATCTTTCTGGTGAGCATCTCACCTATGCAAATGATAAGCAAGCTTTCTCCATTGAACCACACCTACAATACCTGCGAATCATGGTGTTGCACATGATAAAATTCTTTCAAGGCCCTGATCAAACAATCCCCCGTGCAATCTCTAAAACAATTCCAAGACAACACATTTCTATCCGGCATTTCATCGAACATCTGATCTGCCTCTTCTATGAATCCCAAAATTCAAAAAACCAACAATGACTGAATTTGGAGACAATATCCCGCTGAGGCATTCTATCAAACATCTGGAGAGCAATAAAATGATCCCCATAAATAAATTGAATCGCCGAATTCTGAATGCATAGTTCCGCTTGCAACCCGTATTTATAGAAGCATCCAAAATATCTTTAGAAAAAAGAGGCAGAGAGACGGGAAGCGTTTCTTGACCTGTTTCTTGGTCACAAGCCGCTGAAGCTGGACCTTGAGGGCTGGTCACGGCGACCACTGTTTCGGGAGTTCAAAACACGGCGCCTCTGGCGCCTCCTGCTCGCCTGTGTGACGACATGCCGAGGAAGAGGCCATCGACGACGACAACGTCAAGGCGGCGTTTCCAATTCTTGGTCCTGACGATCATCGCCATGGCCACCTGAACGTAATCCAGGATCAACATTGCCTGCCCTCAGCTCCTCCTCGCTGATCGTCGCCCTCGCCCCCTTCGCCTCCGCCTTTCCTCCCTCCCCCTCGCCCTTTCTCTGGCTCTCACCTGGCCAAGAGCCAGAACGCTGCGCTCGAACGCAGGGGAAGGGGATATTTATACTGTCAAAATAACAAGTTTATTATCATTGTTTTTGAGGTTATAAGTTTATTATTATTTGTTAATTCTTTTTTCTCCTTTTGTTTTTTTTTTTTCATATTTAAGTATTTTCTTTTGAATATTTGAGTACATTTGAGTATTTCCATATATTTAAGTTTTTCGTATATTTGGGGATCCTAAGTCTTTCTAGTTCGGGTAAAGAATGCCTTTGACATGCTCACGCATCTACACACTCAAAAAAAAGAACCGTCTAGGACATTACTAGCCTATTTAGAATAGACATGCAATAAGCATATGCTATGAAGAAAACTATAAAAATATCATGATTCCTTGACTGATGGTAGGGTGGCTAGATTGAATGGCTAGAGATTTATCTGGAGTTTTGAGAGCCTACTGCATTGCTTATAGTTCTCGCTTGCTTTGCCTCTGCCTTTTCTCTCGCTCTCACTTGGCCAAGAGCCGTAGAGGGAATGCAGCATTGGAATGCTGGGAAGGGGGTATTTATAATGTCAAGATAATGAGCTTGTTATTTATTATTTCTTTTTTCTTTCTTTGTTCTTCTTTTTTTGTTCGTATATTTTGACTATTTTCTATTTCAGGTAAAGGAGGCTTCGGACCTCACACTAGAGAAAGCTATTAAAAATGCCATGGTCTTTTGACAACTAGTGGGGTGGGTGGGTTATTCTTGTCCATTAGTAACCAAGTTGAAAGGTTGAGATTTTTCTTACAAATTTCTGGTTAGTGCTAGAATAGAATTTATGCAATCCTACATACTTTTATAATGGTTTTAGTTCGATTATTTGATTGAATCTATTTGAAAAGATATACATTTCTTTTAATCAAGCAATCCCATAGCCTTATTTTGATTAGAGCCAAATAAATACGAAAATATATAGATCTTCCTGTCTAAATAAATCTCCAAGAATTCTTTGTTGTTGACTCTTCTTTCAAGTGCCCTGCAAATTATTTAGCCTAATAAGTTTAAAGAAAGCTAAAAAGTTAGATTTTAATCAAATTTATTCAAAAACCACATAGAAACATAGAATCAAAAAGTTATTTTCATTTGATTTGCATAGTTTTTCTTGATCAAATAGCATGTGACTATTTTAACTCAAATAAAATTCTTTAACACGAAGAAACTAATTGTAGCTTTGTTTTATTTATTAGATGGATTTTATTTCTCGTGACGACTTTTAAAAAAGTTGGCCTATGTTTATTTATTTGGAACAAAGTGACGTACAAAATATTTTTCTCCCACTAAATATTGAAATCAATAGCATTAGAATAAATCATTCTCATGGTACCGAAGGCCTTAATGAATGATCCCTTTATATGAACGAAATAGGATGGTAATGATTAAATATATACAATATTTTTTTTTAAGAAACAAAATTTTTATAGATCAATAGTTCTAAAGAAAATACATACTCTATAATCATAGGAGTAAATTTGGTACTTTATCTCATTTTAAGTCATTGTGTTACGCACTTTCTAAGCATCTAAAATTTGTCATTGCTTTTGCTTCTTTATTGTTCGTGATACCTTAATCTCATGGTTTTATTCTATGATTACTATCATTTCCTTACGCTTTTATTAAAGAAGCCCTCTATTGCCAAGAAATTCATCATCATTGAAACTCTCTGTACTATAAAATGTCCTTCATGAATTACATCTCTGACGCTAAGGGCCAGTTCTTTGGGGGTAAAAAAACTTATCCAGAAATCCATATTTTTCTGGCAAGAGCATTATTGACCGTTTGTGGTTCAGGTTGGATTTTCCATAAATGCATACATACTTCTATCAGTTTATGTGTACATTCGGCGGAGAGAGCAAGTTTTGCAAGAACCCCCCTCCCTAAGATTGGGATGGGACCAGCTGGCCCTACAGCCCGAGATACCCCACGACATCCCGTATACCAGGGATTTCCCTGTCAAACTCCATCAATCTTAAGAATCCACAAATCCTCTGGAGAAGGTGAGCGCTCGTGGCGCCGTCAAAAGAATCTGTCTAGAGAACTCCACCACCAAACCCGCTCCACCCGCGTCATGTTATTCCCCAGCGCGGGCTCCACTCCAGACCAAAAAGACGCACTTGGACGGCCTCAGCCGGCCCAGCACCGACTCACCTGTCCGAACCCAAATACGAAGCCCCCCTCCATATACGGTACCATAAATAGCCTCTCATGTAGCCAGACTCTCTCTCTCTCTCTCTCTCTCTCTCTCTCTCTCTCCTAATTCCGTGTAAAGCGCTCGCACCGCACCAAATAAATCCAAGCTCTCCTCCATACCCTCCCTCTCGACCTTGGGGAGAAGAAAAAGGAAGAAAGACGAACGAATGGAATCGACGCCGGTGAATTGGGAAGCGCTGGACTCCCTCGTCCTAGAGTTCGCCAAGTCCGAGCACCTACTGGAGGACTCTTCTCCTTCGACTTCGCCATCCTCTTCTCCTTCCTCCTCTTCCTCCTCTTCGTCTTCATATCGATCGCGCCTTATCATCCGTCAGATCCGGCGGTGCATCGAGACGGGCGACGTAGATGGAGCCATCGACCAGTTGCGGCTCCACGTCCCGGCGGTCCTCGATGACCACCGGATTCTCTTCCGGTTGCAGAAGCAGGCAAATTTGGTTTTAGTTCCCAATCTTTTATCTGTTTCTTAGGTCTTTCTGTATTTATTAATTGTGATTAGGTTTGTTTTTTCTTTTAGAAATTTATCGAGCTTTTGAGGAGAGGGACGGAGAAAGATCGGGATTTGGCCATTGAGTGCCTGCGGGTTGCTCTTGCTCCGTGCGCCCTGGACGCTTACCCGGTAACTAGCTTCCTTCTTTTGCATTTTTCTAATTACAATCGATTTTTTTTTTTTTTACATAAAAGAATCTGCTTTTCCCCTAATTGGTTTAATTTGGGAATCTAGGGCTTAAGAATGGGTGGCTGGGTGTGTGAGGAAATGGGTGATGAATATAATGTAGGGCTTTTAGATGAAAATTTTTGTGCGAATAGAGATGGTATTATTTTCTAGGGAGAAGGGGTTGTGCTTCTTTCTTTTTTTGGGTTTTTTGGTTCCCGGGTGGGGGGAGGGGAGGAGAGGGGAACAAGAGATTGTGCATGATTTGGCGTTAGATGCTTGCCCAAATAAGCAATGGATGATAGAGTAATTGAAACGCTTCATGACCTTGCACTGGATGGATTGGACACTGGAAATGGTTTTGTTTGGTGCTGTCACTAAAATGACAGCTGGATAGATTACCTTGCCCAGCTCGTAGCCAATTCTCATCAAGCAAATGCCTATGTGATGTGAGAGGTTAGTTTGCTGGATAGCTGGATGCTTCCTGATAGGTGTCAGAATAGGACTTCAATTTAGATTGACACTGATATGACACATGGGAGTCTGGCATCAAATAAATCACATTCTTCCTTTGGTAGCATCGGATTCATAATTGTCAGAGTAAGGCCAGCACTGGTCATGGTAGGGCAGCAAATTGTAAAAAGGAATGCTGGCAGCGAGCTTTATCTATTATTAGATTCATGTTATGGATGCACTGAGCTTTTTGACAGTATATGGATTACATCGAGCACTTCATGGATTTAGGGGTTCATGTTCTGTACTTGCGCAGAAACAGTTCATGCATGCATTTCCTTTTAAACTAAATACAAGTCATTCTGTACTGTAAAAAAATATTTTCTTGTATTTATAAATAATAAATACAATTAACTTTTTCCTTTTTGAGTTCTGACATGTTTTATTTGTTCTGAAGGAAGCTTACGAGGAGTTCAAGCATGTCCTCTTGGCCTTAATATTTGAAAAAGAAGATCAAACCTCTCCTGTTGCAAATGAGGTAATACAAATTCATCTTATATTAAGTCGACTGTAATGAAGGTGGATCGGACAATATATGTTTCTATGTTAACATGTATATAGTTAGGGGAAACCTTGCATTGTTTCTCACTTGGACATGCCTATGTACATACATGCATGTCTGCATGATTGTACAGCATAACATCTTGTGTATTTTCATTTTCTTTTGATAACCATATCAGCCAAATAGGTGAACTAATGGTCTGGTGATTGAACTACTTGAAGAAAAATTAATAACATAGCCATTTAGGATAAGTATTAAATTCTTTATAGTCCTTAATTATTGGTGGGCCTCATTTTCTTATGATCTAAAAAAATATATTATGTTAGCAAACTTCTTACAAATTTGGTGTTAGTTTTGTTGCCTAGGACTCTGCTGGACCTAGGTTTGTGTAAGTACAACTTGTTATTACTAGTTACCATTATGCCTTTTGGGGGTTTTAACTGATCCAAAGTGTTATAGATTTTTTTTTTTCTTTTTATAAGCTTGACTATCCAAGGATAATTCATGGAGCCATAAAGTTGTAAGCCCAAGTACTGTGATTTCCAAATGTGCACATTATTGCTGCTGCTTTGATGCTTGGTCATGGTGTGGATCTGACTAGCAGATGTTTATAGCTTAGCCTGTCCCAGATTTCCCAACCTCTTGTTTAAGTTCGCCAATCAAATTTGAGCCAATAGACTAGTGTGGCTGAGCTCCAAGACTTTTGTAGCAAGGACCTAGAGAATTGTTTAATTTTACTTGTCAAATGCCAATTGGCATTGGGTCCAACGGTTGGCACCCTCTCTTAAGGGTTTTCTCTTCAGAGAGTTTTAGGGTTCAAACCTTAGCAGTGGCATATTAACACCGTATTTCTCAAAAAATTCACCAGCCAAAAAAGCTTTTAGGGCATGTTTGGTAGGCAATATAACTTAGGAATAATGTGGACTTAGGCCCTTATTCTGTGTTATGCTGCGAAACAATAAAAAGTGACCAAGTAACAAGAGTTATACCATTTGGGGTTATAAGTGGTCCCAGACGGTGTAACTCTTTTCCACCAAAATAGGATAGAGTTACACCATGGAATAAGGAAACTTATCCCCTCTAACTACTTTTTTGCTCCTGTGCACTCTTTATTCTTATCAAACAAGTAGGAAGAAAATTTTTCTTGGTGATGAAATCCAAATCTATCACAAAATCCAGAGCACTAATCTCTCACTTATCCTTTGCACTTATCCCTCCAACAAAATGCCAAAAAGCCTCTATTAGGTGGTATAAGTCTATCCATCCAAGCCTTCAAAATTTATTCCGCCTACCATACATTATCTTAATCTTTTCTGTTGATGTGGACTTGCACTTGCGTCGGACCATAGGCTAGTTGGTATGTTAACAAATTGTAAGTTTATCATAGGATCGAAAAATGGCCATATTCAGTTTGATTCTGGTTGTTCTTGAAAGACCCAATAATGTGACCCCAGACTTGGCCTGTCTCGAGTGGGCTAGCTGATTTGTATCGTTCTGTGCCATGTGAGCTCTATTTTAAATTTAACATGATTTGAATTGTGAGGCAGTTTGTCAGTAGTTATTCATGTCCAAAAAATTTGACTTTTTATGTGTACCAGTGGTCTGAAAGGAGGAGATTTGATCTAGCTGGACTATTATCTTCAATATTAAGAGCTCATTTACATGCTTATGATCCCATTTTTTCAATGACCTTGAGATACTTAATAAGGTATGTGTCAGCTTTTTAACCTTCAATTTTGATATAAATTTGTATATGTATTCTGGGAACTTTGTCAAACTCCAGCAGCTGTCTCTCATCACCCATTAATATGCAGCATTCACAAAGTATTTTGCTTTCGTCAAGGCATTTTATCCCGTATATCAGATCTCACTGAAAGGTTGCTGTTTGAGGAACGGGACCCACCTGCAACTCCTCAGGAGAGTTTGTATGAAGCACCTCCTTTTGATGAAGTAAGTTTCTTCCCTGGCTATGTAATTATCTACATTAGGTTGTCCAGAGAAGTCTTTGGACTTACATTCAAATTTCAGGTTGATATTCAAGCTCTTGCACATGCTGTGGAGCTAACAAGACAAGGAGCAGTTGATAGCTTGAGATTTGCCAAGGGCGATTTAAATCAAGCATTTCAGGTTTTATTTTTTTAAAAGATTATAAAAACATAAGCTATGTGCAGTGTTAAACTCTATATATATACGTATATATTATATCTATTTATTTTTGTATGTGCATATTTATTTTACATATTCAGATGGCTATGTAATTTTTGTTATCCTGCAGTGATATGAGAATTCTATTTTAGGCAGAAGTTACTGCATACTTAAGGAAAGTAATCGTCAATAAACCAAATGACATGCTTGCAACAATTGTTCAAATATCCATTGCTATATCAACCTTAGACATATTTACTGGTTCACTTTTATCAGCTTTACCTGTTTTGCCTGGTTTAGACTGAAATATGATCCTTAGTTTTCAGTTGCCCTAATATATCACCTGACCACACCTCTTTTTATAGTTTGGGCATTCAAGATAATGTCATTGCATGGCATAATTCAATAGCACCTTAAAGCACATGTGTGTAGTGCATAATCTGTCATGCCCTGAACCCAGAGTGTAACAAACGCCGCATATTTGTATGGTGGACCATACACGCATGCAAGGCTATAGATCATATCAAAACAATAATAATTCTTGAAAATTTATTTAATCAAGAACTTATTTAAATAATTCTTACAGTGGTTCCAAAGTGACATAAATCAACCTATGCTAACAATTTACTTAATTTAAATAAAATATTTTAACTAGTTTAAATAGTTTGACTAGAACTTCAATAACTGAAAGTATCTTTAGAAGATCTAGGACACTTCTCCAAGTTCCGAGTGATCATGCATTTGGATCTGAAAAATAAAGAAAGTATGATAATGAGCTATACTAGCCCAGTAAGCAACATAACACTCCAAAGTGGGGGCCTAAGCATGTGAAATAATTAGTTAAAGAGCAAGATATTGTCTGAAAAATAAATCAGTTCTTGAAGAATACATATTTTTTTTTTGAAATTTATTATTATTTTCATAAACTGATACTAGAAACTCAACATCAGGTTATGGCCACGTAACCCAGTGGCATGGATTAGATGCACAAAGTGCGAAACACCACTATTTTTAACCATCGGTGGTACAATGTCCAAATACTACTATTCTAATCACCGGTGGTGCATTGTCGAAACTAGTTTCTCAGATTACAAGTCGACAGAGCCAACGAATAATCTTCATTGGCGGGGCTAGGTTATAGCCACACTGAAAATACATACATATAAAACAAATTTTTATAATTTGCTCAGTCACATTTTTGGATTTCATAACATAGCTCATAACATATTTTAAAATAATTATTTTCATAACATTAACATGCATGACCTGTTTAACTAAGTATAAAACATATATCATAATCAAAGTTAATCAATCAAATATTACTTTACCAAAAATTTGGAAAACACGCTTTGAAGTATTAGGTTACTTATCTTTTATCACTTCAAAATTCTAATCCAATTAGATAGGTTAGGTTCGTTTGCTTTAATATCATTAAAATATAATTAATTTTTAATCAATATCTTAAAAGTCAAGCAAAGTAAAAATTATAATACCGTTGAAGATACGATCTCATGCCCAAATCAGATCGGTCGGGTGGCAGTGCATGACAACTTGGATCAGTCTGAACAAGGCAAACTAAACTGATCAAGTGAAGATCAATAACAGTCAAATTTCAAAAAGATCTGACTGGGGCCGTAGTAATGGGTCGGTTTACCGTTTGGGTGTCGGGGCTTTTTAGGGCCTTCCAAACAGGGGTCAACTTGGATCCGAGCAACAAGAAAAGCAAAGCTTACACTAAGATCCTTGAGCCTGTCTAGAGAGAGAAAGAGGAAGAGGAGAGAGAATCTCAGCTTGGGTTAAGTCAGAGGTCTAGGTTTGGTCCATCATAGTGGCATAAATCATCACTATATTTGGCCCATGGGCTAAGGAGAGAAATTAGAAACTAGGGAAGAACAACAAAATCTATATATTTATAGAGATGAATAAATAAATAAATAAAGGAAACTAAGAATGGGAAGAAAAAGAGAACTAAGAAGAAGAAGAAGAAGGGAAGGAAGAGAGGGAAGAGGAGAGGGAAGAGAAAAGAAGAGGGAAGAAGGTCTGACGATGGCTGGGCCTTGGTGGCAGGGGTCGACGTCTGGTCAATGGCCAACCGATAGTAGCCAATGGCTGCTGCGGTGACCGATGAGAAGGAAGAAGCCAAGGACTTGGCTCAGAACAGAGGAGCAGGCTTGGTTTATCTAGGAACAAAAGAATTGGGGGAAGGGGAGCTCACCGGTGTCGGCGGAGATGGTGGATCTCAATCGAGGGTAGCCGGTTCGGCGGGCTAGCGGCGACGGCACTTGAAATAAGGAGGAGAAGAAAAACAGGGCCGTCGGTGGTCTAGAAGGAATTGGAGGGAATTTTGGGGGTGGCAGAGCTCGGATTCGGCAACACAATAGCTGCCAGAGGTGAGGAAGAGGGAAGGGATGCCCGACGGTGGATCAATCACAAGAGATGAGGGGGATTTATAAGGCTTTTGAAAGAGGAGAAACTCGATAGTTGTTTGCAACTGTCACGAGCTCGGCGGTGGTTGAGCGATCCCAACAGCCGACGGCCATTCGCACCAGCCATGTGGAGGTCTTACCGGCCATGGCTCCACGTGGTTCTCAACAACAGCGGGCGATCAGCCGGGGGATCATGATCCCCTGTTTCCGATCGCTCTTCTTCTTCTTCTTCTTCTTCTTCTTTTGAAGTTCTGAACTAAAGTCGGTTGGGCCCGACAACTTTAATCCAGAAAGGACCCAAGAGGCCAGTTCTCACATAAGCAGAGCAGATCATTTTTTTTCTTTGTATCTATAAATTAGTTTTTCAATCTCTTATTGTTTATGTTGTTAGATCTCACTTGAAAGCTATCAAAATCTCTAGATTTTGTAAGTTATGGTTGCTTGATAATCAAATCTAGACAAATATTTTGGGCTAACTTAGAATGGCTGATGAATATCATTGTCAGCGTCCTATTTCATTGATCCTTATTTTGTCATTGAACCATATAGTAAAAGCTGATTGAATATGTTATCAACTAAGTTTGAATCTTTATTGTTAGTCTAGAATCATGAAGTAGTCATTCATGTAAGAACTTGAGGAGCTGTCGTTCAAGGAGAGATGGCAATATGCATACTGACAAGTGGTTATATCTATCTACATCACTAGCACAAAATACAGGGAAATATGGCAAGTGGTTCTTCTTTGACAAGCATGTATATTGTTTGGATTTACCTGCCTTGAGTTTTTGATGTATGTTTCTCTTTTGTTTATTATGCCTTCCACGTGTCAAATCTTATTTTGGAAGCCAATCATCACTTAGTGTATTTTTCTCTATTATGTATTTTTCTCTTTTTAATCAACATTTCCCTATCATTATTGGTCTTCATGTACTTCTTAGGAAAAAACCAGAAAGCTCCAACAAGGAGTTTAAAGTTGAGTTGCAGTGCCAAAAATATATAAAAGGGTGCACAATTTCTATATAATGTATCGAATTAGGAGCATTAATGTATTGTTCACTCTTTGAGCATTTGCAAATGGAACATAAGAATTTTTTAACTAATGATGCCTCTTGGGATCTTTTTGAGACTCACTTTTTTTGTTACAAGAAACTCCATCATAGTATTTGTGAATTCATTTGTCCATTAGTTATGCGTTTTTTTACTATATTGAATTCTACTCTTGATGGAAGTATCTGGATTGAAGGTAACCAGAGATTCAACTCAACAAAGAAGCCTGATCATAACGGCTCAAAGTTTGTATCCTGTCCAAGAATTACTTATAGGTCCATCTTTTGAGGCTATCAACTTGAAATGAACCGACCTTACCACAAAGGCCGTGTTTGTTTGCTGGCTAAAGGATGAATAAGTCAAAGTTATCTGAACAACCAGTGAAACACCATCCAAAAAATGATGGATAAACTTATTTGGTCAAATTGTCAAAGGCCCAAAAAGGTTCTTAACTTGAGTAAGTTTATTTTAGTGGGGAGGGTGAAATAGAGTTGACCTCCCAGAAATCTCTCTCTTTACTTTTTCACTTTTTTTACAACTTATTCCACTAACCATGAGAGCACCAATCAAACAGTGGATAACTTTATTCGCTGGTTAGCCGGGTAGGGGGGTGGGTACCTATGGGTAAATCTTTTTGGGGATGGTTTGCTATGTGGCATCCAAACACAGCCTGAAGGTCAAGATTTATCCTATAGGATATTTTTCAATAAGATCCATGAAATGGAGGAATAAAAAAATAATGCACATTTGGTGCTAGTCTTATGAAGTTGAACGTATAATCTGGACTTGGAACTGTGACTGTTGATTGGGTTTTAAAGATGATGACAATTTTGACGCTATTGAATTGCCTAGAATATATGCTATTTAGTAGCAAATAAGGTTTCAACTATCGACCCATATTGGCCAGTATGGGTGTACTATACCGACCTAGTTTGTCACTACTATGATGTAGGGGGCTAGTAATCCGCATATCGACGCATGGTGGATGTGATGTGCTGATGCTAATAGCATTCCATGTGTCATTAAAGTGAAGTACCATACTGTATAGATCCCCATTGGCAATGTATTAATACAAGTTCTAGTACTAGGACTTAATAGTAAAGGTGGCAGTAGATGTTACAACTTACAAGCACTAAGATGGATGTGTGGTAAATTTGGGAAGGATAGAATTTAAAGCGAACCAATGGTGCTTAAGAGTTGATAGAGTAATGGAAGACTAACTGAATCTGCTTCTATTCAAATGCATATCGTGATAAGCAGATGGAAGGGGGCTTGGATATGTGGAAGCATGGAGGAGGCAAAAGAAAACTTAGTCAATGTTGTGAGGAAGGACTCAAAAAAATTCCTTCAACTGGAGCTTCCCTCTTGAATTATTTAATTTAGGAAGAAAATATAAAAGCTGCCTCTGTTCGATCTATATTGTTGAAGTATCACATATAAATATGGGTAAGATTCTTGATATACATGCTTTCTAATGTACATGACAAACCCATTTTTGTTTCCTGAAGTTTGTCGTTTATGATCATTTGTTCAAAATTAGGCATGACTCTTGATTTGTTTTCATATTTATTTGCTTTGTGTGTCGCATATTTTTGCACTCGATATCATTAACCATTTCAAACTTTGCCCAACACCTATATTTGAGTCTGGAGGAACCTACGGTGGTTACCATTGCGAGATCATAGTGGAAGAGAGAATTGTTGGTCCATTGTAAGATTTTACTAAATGAAAAAGTAGGGATGGCGAGGGGTCAGGTCAGGTATCATATAAGCAAGTTAAGTCATTTTGGTATCGGGCCCCATACCGGTATCAACCTGTCACTGAGTCTGTATGCTCGGTATAGGAGCTGGTTTGGGTAGTTTTAAGTCTCGATAATCATATTTGGAAATGTTTCCAAGAAACATATGAAGTGACTTAACGGATAAGCCATGATATCTAAAGATCCATCATTGTCGAATTTCCATACTAGGCTAACTGGATTCCTTGAATCCTGGTTATAGAAGCTAAGTAGCTCTTTGATTTGCTGAAGAAAATTTGACAGCAGCATCAGGTGTAGGGAAAATTTGATGGTCTAGCAATTTATGCCAACTTCCGAGGGTGCTTTCCCCTGCCTATTATTTTTTTAAATACGTTCTTAAACAAATTATTAAATCTGAGATCTACTAATCTCTTCTCCGATAGATCATATTTTTCTCTTGTTTCTCTTCTTTTTAGGGATTTTTGCTACTTTTTTTTTGTATGTATGTGATTATTGTAGATTTATTAACTGACATTCTTAATATGCTTATGTTTTGTTTAATTACAGATTTCAACACTACCCAAGTTAGCTTATCCCCCCCCCCACCGAAAAAAAATAAAAAAAAAATGTATATATCACTCTGTATTTAAAACCTTTGTGCTGATCTATTTCCTATTAATGCAAACAACACTTGTTTATTTGGATTTTTCCCCCCAAATTATACTTGCCAATTTAGTGTTGATTATGCATATAATTGTTCACTCTTGGTATTTGTTATTTTGATATAAAATAAATAGAGGATCTATGAATTATTTTGATTATTTATAGCAAAACAGTCTGTCATAACTTTTTAATATATTGTATTTGGAAATTTCTATCGCATTGGTGGATACTTAAATTTTTCCCTCTCTTGAACAAATCTTGGCTTTGTTATTGTGCGATAGCTTCCACAACTCACCCCGCAATCTACCCCACCTGGAACAAATAAGATATGCAGTTGTATTCTTTTTTTTTTTTTTAAGTTAGATTTACTGGGAAACTCTGGCTTTCTGGTTGCTGCACTTCTCTTGGATCTCTGTAGGAGACAGGATGCATGTGTATGTGCTCATGAGTGCGTACGCACGTGTGTGTGCGCGTGAGAGAGAGAGATTAACTGAGATGCGAGTATTTAGCAAAAAAGGGGAACTCTCAAAATGCTCGTAAAATGTAGTTTTTTGGTCAAAGATTCAAAGTCCCCTTAGGAGTTTCTTTATGACATGTTCTAGTCTTTTAGAGATGGTGGAGATGTGTGTCAGCGATGGCATAAAACAACATGACACGCTATGTTGAAACCATGTGATGTGTGTCTATAGAAAATGCTTCCTGGTCTTCAAGAGGACTTTCATCATGGAAACATATGCAGCTGGTGCAAAGCCTTAGATAACCTCCTTTATAATGTTACAGCAGTCAATACGTAACAAAAATGCCAATGGTTTTTTGACCTTTTCACTGTTCATCTAATTAAAGTAGTATTTTATTATATTCATATAATGTTTCCACTTAAAAAATATTGAATTTGGATAGGCTGTCATATCAACAAATGTTATATTCCAGAAAATGTCAATGAGGGTTAAAAAAGAGAATATATGCTGTTATTTCCATTAGAACAGTACATACTGGTTTTTGGGCATTTGGAAGAGACCGTTATAATGGTTTAAGGATGTTTCACCAATGTCATGTGGCTATAGAATGTGGTGCTTATTTATTAGCCACACTCTTGTAGGGTGGTATTAGTACTGAAGTTTCACTAGAGCTGTTGTCCCATTATTCAACAATTCAAGTGAGCTTCCGAGAATTCATACATAATTGCAGGCTGTAGAGAGCATTGAATGTCCTCCAAGTAGAGGCAAGAGATGGCGACATGAAGCCACTTTGAAAATTGTCCAATTTTAATCATTTATGGAAATTTTTGTACCTTCTGCGATTACTTGATAGGTCTTATGAACTCTTAAAGATTATAATGATTTTTTCCCCTCCTTTCAATCTGTATTAACTAAACCATTTTAATTGGACACTGATGAGTAGGATGTGAGCAGGTCAGATCTGTTTAGCTTAGGGGTAGAATTGAAATCAAACCAATTTGAATTAGTTTCTTAAAACTGAAACCTTAACCGAACTACGGTTATAGAAACCACCTAAAACCAAACGGAGAAATTCGGTTGGGTTCAGTTCAGTTTATCAGGTTGAGGAGATCCATTTTCAGTTCTGGTTGGACTGGGTTAGAATGTAACTTGAACCATATATTGTCAATTTTCATAACACTGTTATAATTTTGTTTGGGCTTACACTTGTATGGGCCCAATATTAAAACAAGTAAACTAGGTTTATGGGCTTACACTTTTATATAATTCACTTGGTGTTCTCACCTAATAACATTTTAAATATATATAGGTCCATTTTTCTGTTTGGGTTGGTTTTTTAAGATCTAGATACAAAACAAACCAATTTTTCAGTTTGAAAATTTTTCAAACTGAATCAACTATAGAATAAAACTGTCTTAAATAAAACTGAAGTGACTGTTTCAATTCAGGTTCGCAGTTTAGTTGGTTTTTGTACACATGCCTACTGATGAGGTAGTTTGATATTTTACTTCATGTTGTCATTGGCCATTAACTAGATTTTACAATAGATGAATCTTTGTCAAACCCTTACATCAAGGTCTGGGGAACGGTCTCAAACCATGCAGTTCGGGCCGTCCCGGGCCGTACTAGCAGCGGACCGGGATAGTCCGGCATTGAAACCGAGATGCTGTCGCTGGAGGGGGAGAAGGAGAAGAAAAAGAGAGAGAGAGAGAGTGGAAGGGAGGAAGAGGGAGAGGAAGGAAGAGAGGTTGGCCAACGGAGGTCGGGGAGCCTCCGCGTGGAGGAGGAGGAGGCCGGGGAGACACGGAGGCGGGACTTCACCTCCGGTCCCCTATTTCGTTCTCCACGTCTCTTCGGCCTTCGCCTCCACCGCGCGAAGGTTCCCCAGCTTCCGCCGGTTGGCCTCAGCCGGTCTCTCTTCCTTCCTTTCCCTCTCTTTCCCTCCCCGCTCTCTCTCTTTTTCTCTCTTGTTCTCCCTCTCCGCTGTTTCTTCTATTGTGTCGGTACGTCATTGAATTTTGTGGATCTGTCATGTTTGACAGGCATGTATATCATATTTGGCATGCGTTTTGATTCGTGTTGACCATATTATAGCTTGAAATATTGTAGTTCTGCTTCATTTAGATTTTGACAACCAATGAGGATTTAGTTAATTTGCTACCATGGTGCAATTTCTTCTTTTCCTGTTCTGTTAACCAACTGTTTTTTCCTTCTTGATATGCTTATCCTTTTTCCAATGACATGTTTTACAGAATGAACTTTGCCGAATGAAACTGGATCTCTCAATGCTTGATAAGCTGGTTCATGAGTATTGCGTATACAGGGGAATTGTTGATGGTGCTCCTAATTCTTCACCAGGTTAAACTTGAGATAGTAAACATAAGTTTAGTTGCCACAATGGCTTCAAATTATGTGCTATCGTCTTACCAGCTGTCTGTCTGACTGAATCTCCAGATTTTGCACATAGTTCGTCCAGAAATTGTTCTTCTCTTAGCATAGAATGTGGAATTAGTAGACTCTCTGATGGAGAAACTTCTGTGAACAATGCTGACACTGGAGGTGCTCAAGAAACTTATGCTGATGCTGCGAGCATGCAAGGAATCGACGACACAAGATTCGCAGATGAAGTGACTAACAATAATGAAGATTGCAGCACCAGTGATATCAACCATCAAGAAACCTCTTCTAGAAGGTTACGGAGGAGTAGAAATCATGCAACTGGACAAAGGAGACGCAAGAGATGGAGAGGACGGATTGAGAAGCTAGAACTTGATGCCTTCTTTCCTGAGTTTAATAAACAAGAGTCCTTGTGTCCAGCCCTTCCTAGCAGTGAAGATACACTTAGAGAAGAGCAGGTGAGCTTGATATTACCAGAGTAATCTATGGACATTTGTCATATAGTGATGATTATTTTCTGTTGACTAGGACTCCAAAATTCATTCTTCCTTTGAGCGCTTCAACAATATCGGGGATCACAAGTGTGAGATTATCCTAGAGATGAGGGAATTAGCAAATAAAGGAATGGCTGCAAAAGTTGTTGAGGAAATAAATGCCATAGATCCTGACTTTTTTACCGAAAATCCTATTCTACTATTTCAACTGAAACAGGTAATCATTAGGACAAAGTATTTCTGATAGTAGCAGTATTGTGAAAAGGGCAACTTTTGAGATCTTGACATTCTTATCACCATTCTGATGTCAGATTGAATTTCTTACACTGGTCAATGGTGGTGATCATGCTACAGCTCTTAAAGTTGCTTGCAGTCATTTAGGCCCTCTGGCTGCAAGCAATCAAGCTTTGCTGAAGCCTCTAAAGGAAACTTTATTGGCTTTGCTTAGGCCTAGTGAAGATGCACTTACGAAAGGGATACCCTTGCCTGTCCTTGCAACTTCCCTCCAGGTAAACATTTACTTAGTTTGACCTAAAGCTGATGTCTGCTTTCTGTTCCTTGGTTTTCGTCATGCTAGCATTTTAATGCAATTAAGTTGCTTCAGAATAAGCATCTGATTCTCATTCTGTTGGTTGTAAAAGAGGGAGAAAAGACCAGAACAAGCTTTTCCACTTCCTTTTCTTTCTGATGTCATTTTGAGTTACCATATTGCAGAATTCTGCTAGGGCCATTTTAGACCTTCTGTTGAACTTTACCCTGTGAACTAGATAGGTTGTTAGAGTCAACAGAGTTCAAGTGGCTATTATCAGTCCACTGGCTATGGAATTATCATTAAAATACTGTGTAGGTCTGCTGTTCTCTATTTTTACAGAATTTTTTTCAGCAGTTGTTTGTTTTCTGAATAGAAGAATAGTCATGCTGAAGCTATCATGACCTCCAGTTTAACATGACAATTTTGTCCTTGAGAATGGTATGGTATACAAGTTATCTAAGTTCTCTGTTTTGGAAAACCTGATAATATGTACATCAATTCATTCTATGTTCTCCAGGGTCTTTGTAGTCTGTCTTTGCAACTGGACTTGCAACAGTTTGTGCTTTTAGAGTTTTTTGTTAGGGAAAAGGAGGATTCTTGTGAGCTTACAACATATGGATACTTCAAGTTGCTCGCTGCATTCATATCTGACGTCTCAAATATCAATATTTGTTGAATGTAGTCAGTGTACATGTTAGGCACTTGATTTATAATTTATTCTTTAAAGCTATACACACACTGGCTCAGCTACTTCCTGGATACCTCAAAAAAAAAAATTATTGGAAGACAGTGGATTCTGGTTTTGGGGTGATAATGCCAATGCAACATGTCAGATTGACCACAGAGATTGTTGTTGTGGCTTGGCTAGCTTATTGTACCCCAGGGACATGCTCTCCTGAATATGTGTTATTCGGAGGTTGAGCTTGGGCTAGTCACACTGATTTCTTCTTTGGATTTTGATTCTGAGACCCAAATAGCCAAATGATTATATAATTAGTTTGGCCAATGTATAACTTAAAGCACTTAAAATTTGCATGCATTGTATGCTTTAGATTTCCATATATGCAGTTAGTAAGGTGTGATTTAATCAAGTTTAGCATTGGAGCTTAGCATTTCAAACATTCTGTGATAAAAATTCATGGGATTGTCTTCGTTGATTTGGAGCAATAGCTCAAGTGCGCGAGGAAATTGAGTTGGTACTGGCTTTTGTTTTCAGAGGTATTCTTTGTTGCTTTAGGTTTGAACTTATTTTACCTTTCAAAATTTTAAGATTTGACTTGTTCCACTTCCAGTAGATCAAAGTTAAGTAAGTTTTCTGAGTTCTGAAAAATTAGCCAGCGAATTTATAATGCTTATGTAAAAATGAGATGTTTCATATTCAACTGTTCCTAGTAATGTGTCATAAATGATCACGTCGGACACTGCTTTCATTTTTGAAGGTTAGTAGACATATTTCACTTTGACAATTTGATCCTTGGAGGATATTAACCAACATTGTATGCGGGGTATGTGGCGGACCAACACTCATAGCTGACCCATGTATCTCCTCCATTCATTCTCTGCTTGAAATGTCATAGTCAAATATATATATATATATATTAAAGAAGAATAAATCAGCATCTGCCACATACCCTGTTAGGTCAAGTAGACTCGTTCTGGAAAAAGTATTGCTCTAGCTCTTTTTTTTATTTGAAAGATTGCTGCAAATTAATGCATTCTTTATTTTGTATAGGTTGCGATGGGTAGGAGGCTTGGCATTGAAGAACCACAGCTGATGAAGATAATGAGAACAACACTTCATACACATACTGAATGGTTTAAGCTTCAGATGTGCAAAGACCGGTTTGAACAACTCCTCAAAATAGATCAGTTGAAAGAAGTTGAGGCTTCCATGCATAGTGATACAATGTCCAGGGCGTTTGGAGATGACTGTAATAACGGGTCTTCTCAAGTTACCATATGTTCAAGCAGCAAGATACCAGAAGACGGTAGCAGTCCTCAAGTATCATCTGGTGAAACTGTTTATGATGAAAATGCAATACTTAAAGTCATGGTGAGTTTTACCACAACATTAACTTGTATGTATCTGTAAGACATGATACCACTTGTTGATTCAAGCATGGTCAGGTTTTGGTTATGGTATGGTGACTGTTGTGTTCTGTCCTTGGCAGTTCTCCAGTCCTCTGTTGACTGCTGGGAAAAACCAATTCTAGATACTGTAGGATGCCAATTCTTCCAGTCTGTCTAATTCTTAAATTGGTTTTGCATCTTTCGGTTATAATGGCCTTACCCTTCTCTTTTCTAACCCTTCAAATCAGGACTGCTTCGCAGGGCCAATTATGGACTATGCTGCATTTTCAGACTGCATAGATTTTTTCTTTTCCTTTGTATCTGCCATGTTTAAGATTTGATATAGCTGTTCAAGATTCACCCTATCCTTGTTTTACCTCATCTTTACGTTCATGTTCAGATCCCTGTTCCAATCATTTTATGCTCATATGCATTCATCAGTGCCTATCACTGGGTTTATGTGGCAAGGCTTGCCTTCTAATGTTCTTTGATGTCTTCAAGTTGCTTGCCGATATACTTTGAAATCAAGGACATTGTTTATTCATTAAGTGTTGTAGTTTTTCTATTAGAAACTAAAACATGTTGATCATTCTATGTGGACCGAATTTCTATTAGCTAGACATGCATCCACATGTATGTGTATGCTTGAATTCATGTAAAAGCAAGATTTACTAGCTTCCGTTATTGGTTCCTACTGTGCTGTGTACTAATTGAAGTAAAACTTTATAATTTATGCAAAACCCAGTTAATTTCATATGGACCTATTTCTTGTCTCCTTCCTTGGGTCCAGGAGAAATAGTCCCAGAGAGTGGGGCAATGTTGATTCTCGGATAAGATGTATATTGTTGTTCGATGATGCCATATATCTTCACCTTTTCATGTTCTTTTTATGATGTTCGTGCCTATACTGTTTTTTGGCTCACAACCTAATACCTAATCGGTTGCAGGAATTCCTGGCGTTGCCGAGGGCTGATGCCATCCATCTTCTCATGCAGTACAATGGGAATGCGGAGACCGTTATTCAACAAATATTTTCTTAGCTTGTTATGTAAAACTGCAATGCAGACTCTTCTACATTGTTTATTCATAAATACATTTGTTTATTCATTTGTTTCATAGCCTGATAGCGTCCGCTACACTTACGAAGTCTGCTGGTGTGCCCAGATGTCCATCTGCTGTACCACCAACTTGTATAATCCTTTAGTTTGTATGAATGCTTCAAAGCTCTGTTAATAGACTCCATAAGAATTTCTCAGACACAATAATTTGTATAAGACTAAATTCTTAATAATACATGTTGGAATCTAGACCATAAGAGTTGCTTCCTTCTCTTGCACCCAATTTCTCCCCCCCATAGCATTTACTGATTCACTCGTATGCTAACATGTTTTCAAAGGAGGTTTCTAATTCATTCAAAATAATTTGATATCGCTGATTGCACAAATTCTGGGTTAGCTTTAATCCAATACTCTAGAGAGCAACCTTGTACTCGATGTCTCCTGGGCAACATTTTATGTTCTCTAATCCGCTCTGTCATGTCTTGGGTTAATTCCCTTTCTCTTTGATGTTTATCTGACGTCCATCCTGTTTATATCGAATGATGCATACTTTAGAGCCTTTGATAGAAAAGTCTTTGATGAGTAACTTGGATGGCTACAGGCATTATTTACGTGCAATTGCTTTGCGCTCCTTGTGTTTCCTAAGCTCGTTTTGCTGCAACGAAGATCCCAAAGGCCAAGACATTTCTGGTACGCAGTTGCAAGGCACCTCACATGCAGGCTTTAGCCCCTCGAACTAACTCTCCATTCTTTTTTTTTTTTTTTGGTACATCCGCATCTCACCCATACCTAGCGTAAATATAATCCAATGAGTCTGAACAATAGAAGAGGATACAAGAAAGACAAGATAAAGTCATGAGTCTTCCAGATAAAATCTCCGAAGTGATGAGTCGTATATGATGCCACCCAATCTGCAGCGTTATTGGCCTCTCTGAAGATATGGATAGCCCGAAATACCGTGAAGCAAAAGGTGAATATCGTGAAGCAAATGCATCCCCCTGACGGCACTTCCAAGCCCCAAGATTCCGTCAATCATCATAGCAGAGTTCCCCTCAATTATGATGTGGTCTGCCCCCAACACCCGTCTAGCATAAAAAACATCCTTTTAGGCAGCATGCACCTCGGCACCTGCAACGGATTGATAGAAGATGCGCCGACCTCCGACAGCTACAAGCCTAGCCTGCTGATCCCCTAATGACGGGACCGATGCCACAGCAGCCATTTTTCTTGGCACTACCACCGAAATTTATTTTAAAAAAACTAAAGGGTGGGGCCCACTCTTCGATTCAGTAGTTCCTCGCAAGGCTACCTTCTTCTTGAATGACATATAGTTTTTTTACTCTTGTTTCTTTTTCTTTTCTATTTTTACATAAATATGCTGGACTTAACGCTCAACAACTACAACTCCCCTTCCGAAAGAACATCAGATTGTCAATTCGTTGCTAAAGCTGGTTGGCCTTTTGCGGCACTTTTATTTTAAATTGTTGTACTTCAAGAGAAGGGACTGCATAGAATCCATCAAGACCGCCGCTAATTTAAACCTGCCGAGTTTGCAGGTGGATGTCGTCCCTGCTATGACATTGACAATTTTTGCAACTTCATGGCAAAGGTACACATAAAGGATTCTACCTCTCTAATCTATGCACAGCTTCATGATCTTCTGTATGCGGATTCTGCTGCTGTACTTACTCTTGGGTTGTATAAATTTGCCGTCACAAAAAAAAAGGGAACTAATTCTATATTACGTACAAGATGGATTTCATATGATCTCGAATGAAGTTAGGGATAGCAACAGATTGGATATAGGCCGGGCATGCTATCATCCATCCCTTACTTGCCTCAGAGTGGGGCGGGGCATGATAGATATAGTGAAATAAGGTGGGTTGGATGGATTGGAGTAGAAAAAGTTATAAATATCAATTTTTTTTTTTGTCTCGAGAAGAAAATTTTTTAAAAGTTATATATCATGTTTGGAGCAAGTTTTACCATAATCCATATCCACTGTATGTTGGATACAATCCGTCTTATTCAGATCAGATCGGATCGAATACCTGATATAGCAGAGTCCTAAATGGAATGATATGAAGTTCTTGTCTTCCTTAATAAAATTTGACGGCATCCATCAATTCCAATTAATCAAAGTTGTAGTTATAACAGATAATAAAATGGTTCATGCACCGACGCATGATACTTTTGGACATTGGCCAAAAATTTGTACCATATCATGAAGTGTTTTGTATCAGTAGATAGTACCTTTTTCTTTTCTGAAAAATAAAAGGGGAAGTGCATGGGATGTGGGGTTTAGCCGCTTGGGATATCTTGCCAAAAGGAAACGGAATATGGCCTTGAAAACCAAGTACTTGACCGGCACGTCTTTAATGGAACCTTATCCAGTTCTAAATTTATAATTAGCAAAAAAGTGTAATATACTTTCTTGGCCCAAAATGGATTCAATATTTCACATATTTATGGTGAGAAAATATTTCACTTATAGTATGTCAATGTTCTCAGATGGTTTCCATTAAAGAAATAATTTTTGTGAGATTTAAGGAACGCAAGTTTAAAAGAATGTCGACTTATTTCACCGGTTCACATTACAATAAGATAAATCATACTTCCTCCAAAATTACATTACATTTCAAGGATTTGCAATTATGATATCTTGCTGTGGGTAGTCGTATGATGCAGTGCATACTTTCAGTCAAGCTTTGATGAAAAGAGGCAAATTTGGATAGTGCTAAAATAATTGCCCAAGGATACAATGCTTATCATATATTTTCGTACAAAATTTAGAATTAGCCGTCATCAATGTGAATTGTTGCCTCTACACATTTTATGAACGACTTAATGTCAATATTTTTCAGTTGAATTGGATCAGAGGATAAACTGAACCAACCAAAATATTGGGTCTTTTTTTCATCATTTTCAAAATATTGAGATTTAACACTTTTAGTTCTAATACTACAAGAAAATTGGACATTAGCGAGGTTTTTTTTTTGCCTTTAGTGACGCTTTTAAGCATCGGTAAAAACCATCCCGATGCTTTCCTAAGCGTCGGTAAAGCGTCGCCTATGCTACAGTGGGGAAAATATTTACCGACGCTTCGAAAAGCGTCGGAAATTAGCGACGTTTTATCGACGCTTTTAGCGTCGGTAATTTACAACACAGCGACGCATGGAAGTGTCGCTAATGGAAATTTAGCGACGCTTTAAAGCATCGGTAAATGTTGGATTTAGTGACGCTTTAAAGCGTCGGTAATTCAAACATACCGACGCTTTAAAGCTTCGCTAATTGATAGATGTTCGTGCTTTTAACGACGCTTTAAAGCATTGTTAGCATATTATTTTTTTTAAGAAAAGTTTTTAACTCTATTTACAAAATCAAAACCACACACACTAAACGAGATATACACATGGCACAATCAAATGTATTTATCTAAACATTCATATTGTCAAATTACATTCATACTATCAATTTACGTTTACAATGTACTTCGAAAAGCATAAAAAAATACATATAAAACTCCAAAATAAATGCTTCAGGGTCAATGGCATCATCATCTCTACGTACAAATGAAGTATCAGAAACCTGTAATAAAAAAAACTTAAGAAGTTAAGAATACGAAAATTATTAAGCTTTTTAAAAAAAATATGATACTTATGTAAAATGTTCAAGTAAATGTAGTAATTTACCTGAGGAGGGACAAACTGATGCAACAAAGATGATATCTGATTAATTTGAGTCTTCAAAGATTGTATCTCTGTCTGGTGGCTCTGCTTCAACTCTTGTATCTCTGCCTTCGGATCATTAACCTCTGCGATGCTACTGCTCTGTCTAAGAAAAAATATTCGTCACTGTATCTCGGCTTATTTATCCAACTTTTGTCCATTCTAAGAAAAAATAAGGTGGCAATCACAATCCGTAATTGAACCCAGGAACCTAGAATAAAATACATAAAGAACAAAACAGATGCCATACGAATAGAGAGCAAACAAAATGTAACAATGAGCAAACAATATAACAAGAAATATGTAACAGCGATTACAATCCTATGATTGTAAGATCCCGATCATGAATAGTGAGA
>JAOXJJ010001100.1:928278-948134 GCA_025769935.1 Phoenix roebelenii | reverse complement strand
ACACACCTTCCAGTTCTCGAAACCATTATTTTCTCTCTCCCTCCCTCCCTCCCTCTCTCCCCTCAGATAAGGAGAACAATAAATCTCCACACAAGGGATCTAAAGATGAACAGACTACCACCCTACATGCCATCCATGCTAAGAAACAATATCAGAGCTGCCATCACGGCGATTACAATCCTATGATCGAAGCAAGAGAAGAAGATCTCAAACCTGGTCTTGTCCTTGTCCTTGCCGGCTCCAAACTTTAAACGCCATGTGAGTGCTCTGCGGCGGAGGAGGAGGAAGTCATCCACAAGGAAAAGGCCAACGGAGAAGAGGAGGAGAAGGAGATGCGGCGGAGGAACGCGATTTGGGGTCGCTCGTCGGAGGAGATTGGCTGAGATCGGTGAAAAGGGCTGATGACGGAGGGGGTCGGTCGCCGTGAGTTAAGGATTTAGGGCTGTGGGCTATGGAGGAAGGGGGTCGATTGGGTTTTGTGGTTGGGAGGCGTGAAGTCCGACGACGATTTTTTCCTACGCCGAAGCTTATAAGCGTCGGTAATGGCCCGCGGACGCCGACGCTATACAAAGCGTCGACGGAACTTTTTTTTACCGATACTTTTTACAAGCGTCGGCGGTTACTGTCGCAAGAAAAAAAAATTGCCGACGCTTTTATGTAGCGTCGACAATATAGAGTTGCCAAAACCCTTTATTGTTGTAGTATAACTGGTATCTACTTGAGATGCTGGGAGTCAAAAATGATTCCGCAGCATAATTGAATTGAAACATTGAGGAATTTTAACACTTTTATACATTGCAGGAAGGAGAAACGAATTTTTTGAGCTACATAATTGAATAATCATTTACATTTTGAAAATTATTATTTACATATCTACAGATTAAGTTATCCTATTTTTCACATGGACACCTCTCTTGTTAGAGTTTTTGACTGACAGCATTAACCAATAACTACTTTGAGTTTCATTTAACACTAACACACCTAAAAAGATTAAGGTTTTAAGAAGCTATTTTTATACAATTTTGTCAAGGATATTGACATTATATGGGTGGTAAAGTTATTTTAGCTAAAAATGGTAACTTATTTACACCTCATACAAAAATTAATGGGAGAGATATCCATGCAAAAATGGGATGAGTTGAGGATATAAATAGTGATTTTTAGATGACACATATAAATATATGACTAATTTAGTGTAACCACTAACTTACCAAAACAGCCAATTAATTATAATAAAATAACTCATACTTTTTTCTTAATTTTACTTGCTGGGTTATAAGAGTTAGAGTGAGTGATAGAGTCAAAACAAGCTTTAAAGCTTGAACTAGAGCTCTCCTCCGATGGAGAAAATATTGGGCAGATCCGGTCTACCAGCTTAACAGTAAATCGGGCCAACAACATCACATCATGTTAGCCCAAGTTGCCGCCTAATAAAATAATAAAATAAAAGTAAAGAGTCTTCTTCCTGGTGCCCTCACACTTGAGGCCCAAAGCATGTGGTTGGGCCGATCAAGTGGACCGGGCTAGTCCAAGGGTTTGACAATAAAAGTTTCTAACTTCTATTTTTGGATTTGTACTTTCAAAAATCTAAACCAGGATGATTGAAAAGCAGCCCTTCCCTCTCAAAATTATTAAATAAATAAATGGTCAAAAAAATATGACAAATGTTAAAAACACTCAGATAAAAAAATTATATGAAATAAATTTGATATAATAATAAGCAATAAAGATAATTATGAGAAGATCATGTTATTACTTATTAGAAATAAGTGTCGAATATTTGTTTTTATTCCTTGCAGAAGGCACCTCTTTTAACTAATCATCATCCAAGCACAACACCTTCCACTACTCACCCCCAATGAAACCAGCCAAATGCTGGAACAACTCCAAAGACTTCTTACATGCAGGCTCGAACAGATGGAAGACATGATCCTCGCCTTTCGTCTCGAACAGCTCCACCATCCCTCCCCACCCACTCCCTTTTAGAGCCTCGTAATATGCACTCTCCCTATCCCTCAATAGATCCCTCTCCGCCACGACCACCAGCACCCGCCCGCATCCCAGCCCCGCTAGGCTTGGCGCCCCTTTCGCCATCCGGTCACTACAACAAAAATCATATTTGCCGATTCTTTATTGCCGACACTAGATAGAAGCGTCGGCAAATTTTTTTCAGCGATAAAGAATGCTGACACTTTTAAAAAGTGTCAGAAAAAATAGGTTCTGTCGATGCTTTATTTAGCATTGCCGAAAGCCACCCATTACCGACACTTATAAGTGTTGGAAGGGTTAATCACCAACGTTTATAAGCGTCGGTGGAAGCCAAAATCTGACGACACTTATAAGCGTCGTGGGACTCCATTCCTCCTCCAAACAAAATCCGACCCCCTCCCTCCTCAGCCCTTCTCTTCCGCCGACCGACCCCAAATCACTCTCCTCCGCCGCATCTCCTTCTCCCCCTCTCCATTGGCCTCCTCTCCTTGGCCAACTTCCTCCTCTTCCTAAACTTCTTACTCTGCACTCACACGGCGTTTGAATTTTGGAACAGGCAAGGACAAAAACAAGGCCAGATTTGGGATCTTTTTCTCTTGCTTCGATCTTTAAATTCTAGATTTTTTGGATTTTCTTTTGATTTTATAATCGGATTGTTTAGGAATTTTGTTCTATTTTTTCTTATTTCATGATTTTATAATTGGATCTTTAAATTCATTTTTATCATTAATTTTTATCTGATTATGCAATCAAATATTGTTTGTTTTCGTTCATATGCAATCGGAAATCTGCCCTTTATAAAGCACTGATATGATTATTGTTCTAGTAATACGAAATATGAGTTTTATCAATGAAATAGTAGAGTATTGTTAACTGGCATTGTTCGTTGAGAAAGATCCATGCATTTCTCTCCTTCCAACAAGCCCAAATCATGGCCAAAAACAGCATAGGAATAATAAGCTGGAAAGCTTTGGGGAAGTTTCTGAATCTCCAATCCATATATATGTATTCAAAGGATGTTTAGGGGTGAAGCACTCCAAGGAAACAACAAATCCTTTTCCAAATAGTAGAGAAAAATGAATAAGTAGAAAATAAATGATCTACTGATTCCTAAGCATGATGACATAAAACACAACCTCCAGCAGTCTTCTGAATCTTCTTTTCAAGAATGTTCCTGGTGCTTAATTTCTTCTTCCAACATAATCAGAGAAAACATTTGAATTTTAGAAGTACATTTAGGCTCCAGATGGATGAAGCAAACTGACATGCATCTCAGGAATTTCTTTTTTCTTTTTTTTTTTGATGAACAAGATCTCACGAATTTCACTTATGGAAAGATGCAAGTCTAGAACGAAAACATATTTCTGAGAGGTCTAAATAATCTTATTTTTGAAGTAAAATCATTAGTACTACCATGTGCTCACATTATCAATTCGGATAGTAATAATATTTAGATAGTAATTTTCTTTGTTAAAAAGAAAATTACATGAATGCACCTGCTTTAACTTAAGATCTTTCTGTTCTCTTCTAATGCTGCAAGAGCCAAACTTCATCAGGTGGAACCTTCTTTTCCATCTCAGGATCTTTCGTTTTGCTAAACTTATGTTGATCAATCATTGATGTCTTTAAACAGACCAACAATGCTGTACTCTCTAACAAAATTTCGATTACAAGTCACAAAATCCTCAAAGAATAATGTCATATTTAACAAGATATGTTGATTGTGGCTTACCGAAGGCTCTTAAAAAGCGTCGTTGATACCCTTTTTTTCTTGTAGTGGGTTCGACCGCGGGTCGTTGCTCCCGCCGCGCTCGGGCACACGAGCGGTCACACAAGGTCCGTCGTCACCGGGTCAAGCAACGGCTTGTCGTCTCGGTCCTTCTCGTACCCCATCCGCTCCGATCCCCAAAAGAACGGGTGCAATAGCACCACCCCCTCGATCCTCGCTTTCATCCCCATCACAATATTGGGGACGATGTTGGCGCCGACTAAGAACACACGCGAGAAGTCTCCGTGCTCAGCGAGCCAGGGCTCGGGCCCGGTCCCCTCTGAGTGGGACACCACCCATTGGAGTTCGCGCCACGAGTCCTCTTAGGCCTCCGAGATGGGGTTTTCGGGTGCCAGTCGGTAGTCGACCGACACGGCCACCATATTGGCTCTGGCAACGAGGGAGTTAAGATGGTTGCGGACCTTGCGGTACGGGTTCCAGAAGGGGCTCCCGATGCACAGAGCTAATCTAATCTTTACCCTCCAAAGAGAGGAAAACTTTGATGAGGATGGAAAAGAAAAGAAAAAAAATAGAAAATTTTATTTTCCTTCTCTTTATTTAAAAGTTTGGAGAGAAAAAAAATATACCTTTTTAATATTTTTACTAAATTACTCTTATTATAAAAGCGGCATACTTATGAGTAGAGGTGCAAATGGATCAGATCGGATCGGGTCATGAGTAACCCCGACCCAACCTTAAAAATGGAGCTCCGTAAAGATGCAGTAGATGAGTATATGGAGATGGTGATAAGATATGAAAGGTTAAAACAAAAGATACTCTAAGTCTAGAATATATTTATCATTTTAATTTGATATTTTTTTAATTTAAAAATAAAATAGATATTATAAAAAATTTATTACGTTTCAATTTATTTCTTTTCAAAACCTTCCCTAAATCCGGCCCAAGGCCCACTGCAGTCCATAGAGGCGAAGAGCTATTTCACTGAAACACACAAACCCAAGTCGTGAAACAGTAAAAACATCCGCTCTTCTCCATCGCGGCGCGTCGTCTTCCTTCCTGGACCTTGATATAACTCTCTCTCTCTCTCTCTCTTCTTCTCCTTATCTAGTCTTCCGATCCGCTCTAGGGAGGGAGAAGAGTCTCTCTTCTCTTCTAATCGTCTTGGCCGAGAGGTATGGTTGGAAATCACAGCAAGACACCTTTTTTTTTTTTCTGGTTGTTTTCCTATCCAGATTCTCTCGAATGTTCGATTTGGATCTTTCGGGGTGTTTTCTTTTGATTCTGTGTGATTTTGTTCCTGGGTTTTCGCTTCATTCCTGCTCCTCATTTTGTTTTCTTAAGTTTAAATCTTTGGGGGTTTTGATGCGTCGTATGTGTTAAAAATTTCTTTTTTTTAATTTTTATAAGAAATTTCTGCGAAAGAAGGGGAAAAGATCTGTTTTGGGTGTTCCACAATGGGGTGAATCGACGAGTCTGCTGTACCTGTTCATGTTTTGTTTAATTCCGATTGGATCCACAGAGAATGTGGTATGTCTGGAACCTCGCTGAATGGCTCTTTTCCGTTTATGTGGCTTGATCTGATGCCTTTTGTAATGAAATGATGCTTATAGTGCCGATTGACTCCAAAAAGTACTAGCTTTTTCATGGTTATTGGCTGTATGTTGCCAAATAACAAGTTTACTTCTTCTTTACCTGAAATTTGAAAATGTTGATTTAAATGGTGTAGCTAGCCTTTTGTTCTGTCTATTTTTTTTCATGAGTATACATGGCAGTAGATTTTTTGAATTGGTTTGTATGGGGAGTCCAGGACTTACAGTCGGAAAGGAATTCATTTAAAGCTAATGGTTTAAAACTTTAAATATTGTGTGACATGAAGAAAAGCATGAGTTATTTTTGTCTATGTACTTAAGCATCAGAGTTCTAATAGTTTAAAACTTTAAATATTATGTCACATGAAGAGAAGCATGGGTTATTTTGGTCTATGTACTTAAGCATCAGAGTTTTAAACCTTTTTTCTTTACTTTTTTTAGATGACTCATTCGATCCTCAACAGTAGGAATCTTCTACTTGAATGCCACACACTTATGAATCATTCAATCTCCCCTGCTCCAACCATGCTCTAAATCATATTTCAGTTATTGCTACCACATCTGCCAAGAATAAACAACAGCTGAACAGTAAATGTATCATGCATTTTTTATTATCTTTTTGATACAGATATCATATGTATAACAAAATTGCAGAATAAAACTTGCTATTAGTCTATAGTAATTAATTCCATTCACAAGTTTTATATTTCCTTCCTAAACATCAATAGATTACGTGTTTAGCGGCTAGTGCTTGACTTTCTGACTTTCACAGCGAAATTAACTACAACTCTTTTCCAAATCCAAGGATTTAAATTTCAAGTTGTAAGATTGAATTGATCTTTTTATGCATTTGGTGGTCAGATGGCGCTTAACTACTTATAAGCATAATAAGAGAGCCTGATTGACTTAACTCAGGATGGTCCGATACTTAATATTTCTGGGTAACATGTAATTATCTTGAGCTCAAGGAATGTTATTTTACCATCATTCTTATAATAATGTATTCTTTAGGACTGATGAAAGATAGCAAGCTTGCTATCTTTAGGCACATGCATCTTTGAAAGATAGCAAGCTTGTGATAACCAAGGCCCTGCCACCATGGTAACCTATGCTTTAGCGCCAGAAAAGTTCTGCCTTCCTGACTATTGGGCCACCATCATACGTAGCATGTATTTCATGTAGATCAACCCTTAAGTGTGAGGCAATTCTGATCATATGCATGCACTGCTTATAGGATATTGTTAACAATACCTGTAACAGTTGCTTCTGCTGAAAGAAGTTTTTCAAAATTAAAGTGATAAAATTTTATTTGCGGTCAACTATGTCACAAGAAAGATTAAATAGATTAGCTATATTATCGATTGAAAATAGTATTTTAATAAATCTTGAGTACAAAAGTTTGATTAGTAATTTTGCATCTCAAAAAGCTAGATAAATTATTTTTAAATCATTTTTTAAAGTATTTTATCCTTATTAATTTTTTCATCATTTTTTTTTTTAAAAAGACTTCCCTTAGTGAGTTCGCCTTAGGCCCCCAATACATTGGGCCGCCCCTGCTTGAGAATATGATTAGGCCTGTTAACAAGCTGAGTTGAGTTCGAGCCTCTCGACTCGTTTCACAGAATTTCAGGCTCGGGCTCGGGCTCGGGCTCAGGCTTGGTACCGAGCTCTCTATTGGGCTCGAGCTCGGGCTTGCTTGGCAAAGCAAAGGCTCGAGCTCGGGCTTGGCTCGGCTCGGCTCGTTAACATGCCTATTCCTAATTCAAAAATTTGTGGCGTTCCTGTAATTCATTGCTATTGCAGGGGCTCTCTCGTATCAACTCCTGCAGTAAATACCTGTCCATCTACCGAATCACGCCATGTGTCACCTTTTTCAGCCGTGCCAGAGCCGCGTTAGCTCTTCCAAACTCGTAGCTTAAATCGGTCATCTCTACCGTTTTTCTAATCCCATATTGATGCTACAAAGCAACCTTCCTTATCTCAACATCCAGCCGGCAGCCTCTCAACACAGGATCTACATTAAATAAGTTATTCGTGAGGAACATTTAACTGGTAGCTCTCCTCTTTAAAAAAGATATCCATGTTTACTGTTCCATGTGGCACGTTCCGGCAGGCATTGTTAAGTCACGAGCTCCATTTGGGCTTTTGAGCTGCTCGGGCTCGGGTTTAAACAGGCCTCATTTTGGTCTCGGGCTCGTTTGACTAATGAGCCGAGTTTTTATCGGGCCGAGCCCGAGCCAAGCCCGAGTAGCTTGGCTCGTTAACAGGCCTAAATATGATGCTTGAGAAAATAGTTTTGGCATATTTGGTTGATCATGGAAAAGTGGCACATTGCAGAGTGGTTTATGTTTGGTTGAGCATCAACTTTTCTATAAAAGTTGTATAAAATACCTATTTATCCATAATAAAGAAAAATACCTTACCAATGGATTTTAATGGCTTAAGGATACTTTTGGAAAAAAGACCCCAATTCCCAACCGGTGGAAAAGTAGCTTTTCCATATCCACCATGGGTTTTCTTTTTCATGAAACATAAAAATCTTATTTCTATGGAAATGCTACTTTTCCATATCCCTCCTTTGAAAATTTCAATCAAACAAGAGGCATTTCTTTATTTTTCTGGTGACTATACTTTCTCCCCTTCTTTTCTCGCAAACCAAACGAGTCCTAAGTGTCTATATGGTTCTAGTTAAGTGTCGCGCATATTTTTCTTTCTAATGCAGTACAATATAAATATAATTTTTTAATAAAAAGTATCTTTGACCAGTTATCTTGGTTTAGTAGTCAAGGCATTTTGACATGTGCAGACATCTTTATCTGTACATATTGTATAGAAGTGCCCATGTGTTAGGGTTTTTGACATTGAAATGTCCAAAACTTTGGGACATCATGTAACTTGTAACCTGTGCCACTTCTCTACCTAAAAATAAAAATGTGTTGTGGCTAGCTTGAACTTAGAAGGTTATTCTTAGAATTGTACTTTTCATTATTCACTTGCTGATATCACTCTGCTTGTTTAGCTAACTCAACCTAATATTTGAATTGTAGTTCTTTGTTCTTTACACCTTGTCTTGCATGACCTTGCCTTCTTGATCTTTAATCTATTGTTATATCAAATAGAGTATAACTAGGATTAGAAATCAGCGTCAACTAGTGTATATAAGCTGACCAAACTTTAAACTGCTTGACTGAACATGGACAAGGAAGCACAATAGCATAAGTCCAAAACTGTAAGACAAGCATAAAAGTAGTAAATAGTTTGAGTTCTTGAATATTCTTATGTGTCTCGTAATTCATGCTTGGTTAATAATATCTGTGGATGATCTTGCTCTAAATAACAGAAAAGCACAGCATCCAAAACTGTGTAACGACAGTATACGAGTCTTCAAAATAAGTACACTAAGAATCTTAATTTGCTCATCCACTGCAAGATTCATGAGCACCAAGCAACTATCAAGTTAACCGAACAAACATAACAATAACTAAGTGAAGAATTATTCAGTGAATATATCAATGATTTCAATGGAAACCTTATGATATAGTGCAATCACACTAAAAATAAATGTGGCATTGTTTATATTCTTTTCCTCCATCTTTCATGATGTATTTTTATTCTTATATTATTTGAAAATTCATTTTCTAGTCACTAAAATACCAAGAATTTCAAGAAAATCAATACAAATTATACGAAGAGAAATTAGTTAAGAATAAAGATTGCAAGCAATGTCTCTATAATTTAATTCAAATATGTTCTGAAATTTAATGCAATCCACTCAGCCAAAGTTATAAACGAAATCAAGATAAGGGGAAAAACATCAAAAGTCAAGGAGAGCATGTTAACCGTAAAGAATCATATGCTAATCTAGGGTTCGAAGAAAACAAGGGAAAGAAGGGATGCAGAAAGCTCACTTTTTGGACCCTCTTTTCCATTGGCCTTGTCAGCTTCCAATGCCCGTTCTTTGTCGGATGCACCAACCTCGATTGGCTGGTGTGTCTGCTTGGGAGCATCCACCTCCGCCTTCTTCTCTGGAACTTTTGTCGCCGCCTCTTTGGAGTGCTTCTTCGCCTCTACCGCCCTCTTCTTTAGCCTTTCCTCAGCCTCCACCTTCTCTTTAAATGTGGCCACCATGGCCGTTATTTTGCTCGCTGCCGCCCTATCTTTGAAGAGTGCCGCCTTACAAGATCAATTGCCATCTCGAGGAAGGGCATGGGTCCCTTCCTCTCGAGGATCGAGCTTATAACCTCCTCGTCAGCATCGAGGCCTAAGGTGGAAGAAGAGGAAGAGGGCTTTTGTTCTTCTTCTTCTTAGAATTCCGAGATGACGGCCATGACGAGAACAGAGAGATCCAAAAAGAAACTTTGGAGAAGCCCTATTTTGATCCTGTTATTGAGAGAGGGGGGGTGGTGCAGCTCTTGCTTCAGTCCCCGAAAAACCTAGAAACTTCTTTTTTTTTTCCCAGCATCAATCGGAGCAGATACTGAGCTCATTGTGGCATAACTATTTCAGATCTGGAGCCTAACTGGCTAAATTAGCTCCGACTTGTACAAGCCGACTTAAATAATGCATGAGCTAGGGCTGGCGCGTGCCCATGCAGTGGAAGCTTGGATAGCTAGGTTCTTTTCGATATTGTAATTGGGCCAAGCTTGATCGAGCTTAATTTCATATTAATTTTGAACTTAGACTCTAAAAATAAAGCGTGATTTGCTTATTATTATTTCGAGCTCAAATATGTGTTTGATTTTAAAGTATGAGTCCAATTGTTCAGTTTGATAATTCTAAATTGAGTTGAAATCAATTTAAGTTTGAATCAAGCTTCTGTTCAAGTCTTATCAAATAGACCCGGTCAAGCTGTGTTAGCGTTCATCTTAGTTTGAAATTAATTTCAACTTCATGTTTGATTTGTTTAGCTGCAAAATAAGCTTGATTCAAGCTTTGCTTGAGCTGGGCAATTCTTAGTTTCACCTTATCTTTCTCACTGTGTTAAACAACCCTATATCCTAGCTCCATGTGCTGAGTTGTGGGCTTCTCTAGTTTCTCCAATAAACACGAGTTTGATAAATTGGATTGCTTCAAATGGGAAACCATATAGAGTAATTCATGGACGGAAAGGTATAAAGCTTAAGAAATACACAATTAAGAGTTCTTAGTGATTGTAGTTTTAAGAGGAAAAAAAAAGAATAGAACCATGATATAAGAAGGATGAATAGATAAAAAAATGATTCTTAAAGCATGTGAATAGATATTTTATTTGATAAAAAGAATGATTACATGTAAAATGACCATCAAAATCAAAAGATGAGAATAAAATTTTCAATCAATAGAAATTAAGTGTAAAATTCAAAGATGGCCTTCAAAGGAAGAACTTAATGCCAAATAATTGGAAGGAGCAAAGGAGCCAAAAAAAAGAGTAAAAAATAAAAAAAGGCTTTCTTGAGACATCTCTACTACTATAAAGTGAAATTTAAGGACAGATCCCTGCTCCGTTGTTTAACTCTATCATGGGACCTAGCCTCTTGGACTCTTTCTAAAGTCCCCCTTCATAGTCATCATGTGACACTGTCTTCTTTCTTTGATATGTGATATATTTCTTTGGCTTGCAATCCATTTTCACCCTTTTTATCATTCTTTTTTCCCATGATTAATGGAAGTTATATTCATTGCACATATAGGGCTCTAAGAGAATGAAAAGAAGAATGTAAACATAGAATCTTCAAGTGGTAGATTATCAAGCAAAAGGGATTCTGATTCTCATGATTAACAAAAAGAAAAACAACTAAAGCATTTTATGATTTCATGTAAGGGCGATATTCATACACCAAAAAGAAAATATATTTACCATACGCCAACACTCTTCCCTCTTTTTTTATATCAATCTTCAATAGAGAAGTGCCAACTAATTGAACTAGCAGTTTTTGACGCACTTTATTGGGTTAAAGTTGAACACTTACTTTCCATTTTTAAAGTGGGCCTAAAATGCATCTTAGAAAAAGTTAAAGCAATTGCCCTGAGATTATCACCAAGTAAGCCTATTACACAAATGCATCAGGAAAATTGCATGATACTTGTCAACAATGAATCTTCAATATGTAACTATAATAGAACTTGAAACCCATGATTGGTCATCCGACATTCTCTAATATTTGATTTTTGCATGCTTGCTTCTAATCAAACCCACCTACAATCAAGAAAAAGCAAATAGAGAATGCTTTCAAATGTGAATGTCAATCCACCTATCCACTTTGTGAATATCTTTTTTTTTTTGATTAGATATAGCATACCCTTTCATGCATTCATTTGGAGCTAAAGCATCTACTCCATTTATACAAACATTAAAATACATCCTCTAGTGTTTGAACTTTTCCTTTTTGGCTGTAAAATGAGAAAGTTATTCTAGCAAGCTAGCCAATGGTTTAACACGAGAAAATGATCAAGCATACTTTGGGGTGTTCTAGGTTTAGCAAGGTCAAAGTTTTGTAAGCTCGATATGGAAGGTCTTAACTTTGAGATAACTTCCCACTATACTAAAATTCATTGTTGCTACCAAAGAAATGGATTGAGAAACATATAGTTAAAAGAAAATTCATCAAAATGGGAATCTAAGAAAAATATTGGCATGATAAGATTGGCAAAATATTCATCGAAATTCATTCAAACTTTTAACTCTTCTTCGACAATGCACACACTAATGCATGCTGCATGCATGCTGCATATGCACCACAGAATGATATATTAACTCTTCTTTGCTTCCAAAACAAGAGACGTAGTGTTAAAACTGTTGGACAATGGACTAAGAAAACTTGTATTGAATGGCATGCTCAAGGATATATTTGGAATTTACATATTATACCTCCTCCTACATCTCATTAGAAAAAAAATTCATCAAATTTTATCAAGTGTTAAAGGCTTTTGTGCGAGTGTCTTTTAACTTTTAAAAAACCTATATTTCCCACTTTAGCAAAAAAAAAACCTATATTCCTCTGTTGTAGAAAAAAAGGGAAAAATGGTTCAGGTTGCCGTTCTGCACCCAAACCTAATTCAGCCGATGGATCAACTATGAGCCCAATAAAAAAAAAAATTGCAGGTTTTGTCCAGGTTTGGCAATACCCGGTCTGCTTGCTCTTCGGTGCTCATTCTAAACTTTTACTGCGCATAGCGGCGGTGGCGAGTGAAATCGGAAGGAAGAGATGTCGTACATGAGAGGAGATCTGCTGACGAGGACTAGGAAGCTGGTGAAGGGTCTCGCCAAGCCCACCCCCGTTTGGCTCAAGGCCATGGAACAGTACGAGCCTTTCCCTTTCCGAATTTCCCCTTCCCCTTGTTTATTATAATTATTTCACTCAGGAAAAATTGGATGCCTTCATTTGATTGTGCCTCTCAGGGCACCGCCCGTGGCATTTCCTCGTACCGATGGAAAGATCAAGAAGATTGAGATGCCGGAGGATATTTACATCAAGAGGTTCTTTAAGAAACATCCGGATTCTCTATACCACGACGCCGTAAAGTATTGTTCTCGATTGCCATCTCTGTTTTTTTTTTAACATCTTGTTTGTGTGTTCTTATTATTTGTCATGTTTGTCATAATGCATGGAAGTTTTAACATGATAAATATATTTGATTCATAATGAATGACAAATAATCGAATTGATGTAGCTAAACTACAATATAAGAAATTTGGACAAAAATTTACATGCTCATAAGAAGATACCTGCATGATGTAATACAAGAAATATAAGAATTTCGATTATTTCAACAATTTATTGATGGAAAAGCATCCTTAAACACCACATTTCTTGTATGGTTGTCAACTGTCCTTATTTGTAGAACATTACTTACCAAAATTTTGGTTATACTTCTGTATATGCCTCTGTGTTCGGCAATATGTAACTGCCCAAAATATACTTTAAATGTGGGATAATTTGACTTTGTGTTTCTTAATTGTTAGGCGAAACATAGTCTTGGTGAAAGGTGTTTCTTTATAGATTTACAAGGCATTTTATGTTTTCAGAAGTCTTCAATTGAATTGATGGCGTGGAAGATCTTGTTCTTGAAAAACTGACGAGTATAAATTTCTACATGGATGAAGTTGATGCAATATGCTTTGCAAAGACCAACCCTTGAGTCAATAATCATTAGAAGCATATTTGGAGTGCCTGTTTTTAGAGTTAACTTTATCTCGTGGCAATCCTCTTAGTGATGTGGTATTCAGAGATTCTTTTCAATAGAAGTCATGATGATTATCTTGAACCAAACAATGATGAATAGAGAACTTCATTCCCTCAAAGGATCTGAATATTTGAAAATTAATTTATTGGCATGTTCATTTGTTTGATTTGTTAGTGCCCATTCCATCATCTAGTTATCATAGTTTTCCTTCTTGTTCAAGGATGGCAATACCTTACAAATCAATTCATTTTAGGAGTGCTTGTCCTCCTACATTATGACCTTTTCATCTTCGGAGTTCTTCAATATTATTCAACATCTTGTTCCTTTCTAGCACTATGTTGCAAAAGGAAAGCAGTGAAAAACATTCATCTCAGCTCAGGAGTTTTCTCTTAAATATATGATGTTTACATTTAATCATAGTAATTACTTGACAAGAGTTGCGATAAGGACTGTTTCCTGGAGGAGGATGAGTCTCCTGTAATTGCAGGTGAGAG
The DNA here is from genome assembly GCA_025769935.1 of Phoenix roebelenii. NCBI lineage: Eukaryota > Viridiplantae > Streptophyta > Magnoliopsida > Arecales > Arecaceae > Phoenix > Phoenix roebelenii. The sequence goes on along the minus strand of JAOXJJ010001100.1, from coordinate 934,170 downwards.
AGGGCGTATCCTCTCACAAAATTTACTGAAGCATTACCTATCAACAGGAAGAAAATGTGATATCTCAAAAAATATGAATAAGACATTTGTTTCAAGACAGAATTATCTAGTGTGAATCCATTCAATGAGAGGTAATGATTAACATGAGTAGTACAAATCTTTAGGAATGAGAGACTGATAGACACAGAGACAGGATATAGTGGTTTTAGTCTACAGCGCATATGCTTGATAATAATTACTTTTCACCTTTCTTTTGATCAGGAATTTGATTTATCCTTCTTATGGTAGGGTATTATCTTCTTAATATTTGTTAGAGGGGACTTCAAGTGGAATTCTCTAGAAAATTTTGCAGAATCCACATAATTGTTTGGGACAGAGATCCTCGCTCTCTTCCAATGCAGAAATCTCCATATTCTTTAGATATCACTGAGGCACATCTTATCCTGTAGATAAGCGCATGCCTGAAATGAGGCAATATTCTTATGGTGAAGTGTTGTAGAGGTATATGACACTATAGGGATTTTATGAAATTTCATGGCACAAGGAAAGACCTGGTATTACAAAATCAGAAGATGCAATTTTAAAACTTATGTAAAATCCAAGAATTTCATGTTTTGCAATACATCTAAATGTATCTTTGGAGGTGGGCAGTAACATCTCAGCAAATCTGCTATATTATGTTATTATATTGGATGCTATATCTGTCTTAAATGCATTACAAATTATGGTATTACAAAATATAATGTCAATCATATTTGTTTTTAAAAAAATATTATGCTATGCATTCCTTACAATGTTGTTATGATTTTAACCTCTCCCAAGACCTTGGCTCAGAAAAGTAGCCTTGTATGTCTTGGTTGATAAACTGAAATATCACTAGATAATGGCTGATCAATATTTGTGTACAAGTGCCTTCATTTGATTGTTGGATCACATACTATATTGACTGATAAATTCATCTCCGGGTTGTTTTCCATCGTCCAAGACATTCAGATTCTTGGTTAAACTTTCATCGGTGCTGCATTTCAGTTAAGATGAAACTGAAATCTTAAAGTTATAAACCTTGTCATCTCTTGCACAGGCTTTTACTTGAATCCTTCATCTAGTCGGACCAGCCTTTCGCAGTTTTTGCCTTTTTAAATTGGTAGCATTCTAATAAAATCATTCTAATAATTATTAGTCTTGACTCTTGACCATTTTTTTCCCTAGCTCACATTGTATCATGAGTGAATTTGGTGCCTTGGGAAGTCAGAATAATGAATTTTTCATTTTCATCAGGATAAGTGGATTTGATCCCCCTCCTGCACGAGTTTTTGCTTGGCGCGTGCTGCAACTAAAAGGACAGGGTGTCTGTGAAGAGGAGTCCATGGCTGTAGCTGATGTATATCCCCGTTTCTTTTGATTCTTCATAATTTTTTTTTTCAGGTGCACATGGTCAAAATTTGAAACATTGATCTACCCCCATATCCTTCGATTTTTACAAGTCCATTAGCTCTTATAACCGGGAACTTTGCTTGGATTTACTTCACTGAATCTTCATATCCTTGTCTTAACAATTTTCCTTTTTTGTTAGATGGAATATCGTGCTGAGAAGAAAGCAAAGAAGAAGGCATACGCTGAGTTGAAGCAAATTGCACGCCTCCAGGGGAAGGCACCACCTCCAAACCCATACCCAAGTGCCATCAAAGAGATACAAGCAGAGGAGAAAAAATATGTTCATGATCGTTTCTTTAATCCCAAGATACTTGAGATTGTGCGAAACATGAAAGCTGAAAAGGCTGCAAAGATGCAAGATCAACAAGGAGGTGGTGGTAGTGGTGCAGGTGGCGGCCAGCCTCGTGGCTGGAATGTTGGTCAGCGCCGGTGAACTCTCTTCATGGTTATATAAGGTGCTTTGTTAAATTTGGTCTTTTGTCTGATCAGTTTGTTCAGAAACTAGTGAACATTTCATGTTCAGGGGGTATGTAATTCACACTTTGGGTGTCTTCTTAATAAATGAAAATAGTTGTTTATCAGGCAGTTTTAGCACAATGTATCAAAAATTGACACAGTAACTAATGGCATATTCATCGAGTGCTAGTTACTTATACCTTGTAGCCTGTGATTCACCACGTGTTCAATTTCTGGGCATGTATTTATGGGAAGCTTCTAATTACGTGTGACATCAAAGTTCCAGCAAGGTGAGAACATATTCATGTGTGTGTGTGTATGTATCTAAGGGATGGGGCGACGTCCATCCAGCCTCCTGCAGGTAGGGTTGAACTGAGGTCATTGGACACCATAGTAGAAGAACTTTGCCAACCGAACTAATTGGGGCCTTAGTCTTTGCAAATACAGATTGATATCTTTGCCCATCCCGAAATTGCAATATTTCACGAAGATCACCATCAATATTCTCCATCTTGGTGAATGGAGATCATGGTAAAAGCTGCAGTAATGGCCCCTGTTAATGGGTTTTCTGGTCCTGCAAGAAATAGTGCAATTTTTGGAGCAACCCAGAAACAAACTGCTGGTGAATATTACCTCCTTCACTTGAATGTATTTAGGAAATTTGACGAAAGTTGTTGTAATGCTTAATTGTTAAATTTTCAATTCATGTCAATTACATAAATATGAGTGCGTCAGTTTATTCTTGTATGCACCATGCATATTTTCTTTAGTATTATGCATTAATCACTGCAGGATTGGACTTGTAGGTTCATAGGAAGATACTTAGTATAAAACCTTGAGATGTCATGAATGCTATTCATTTACATTTGGAACATCAAATCTCAGGCTAAATTTGGATCTTGATATCAACTTGGTCATTCTTTGAATCACAGCCTTGCAAAAATCCAATCCATGCAGTTGTTATGATCTGAATGTTCTTCTTGTTGACCATCCAAAACCCTGGGTATTTTGATATGGAAAGAAATCCTCTACTTCTTTAGCAACTGTCAAATGTGGATGTCATTAGGAAGATCGAGTATGAAACTAGTGTAATAGAGCAATGACAGAAGTTGCAAGAATAAAGGGTAAACTGATGAAGGTCCAATTAAATTTATTGCTCACCTTTATGTCCATAAATGGCAAGAGGCTCAAAATAAAGGGGCAAGTCAGAAGAAATATTTGCTCATACACTGGATATTTGCCTGCCTTGGATGAGCCATTGGTATTTGCTATTTATCTATAAGCTTCAAGCTCCATTTAGGTTGGCCAACCTTATTTGCATCACTTTACAGTCTAATGTTCATTTTCAAAAAGTGGTCTTAGAGATTTATAAGTCACGAATTATTGCAGTCCTAAAGAATCATGAGATGACAGATATGGCAAAGGTGAAGTACTAATGACACAAGATGTTCTCATGCCAAAGCAACAAGATTTATCATAACTAGTCAACAAATGTGTGTCCCAAAGCATGAGCAATTCTAAAAGCCTAAAATTTGTAGTATATGGGTAACAATGGTCATGTGAGGAGTTTGGAGTTGACGGAATCGATTCCTTTTTTGTTTTGAACGTACAAAAATTTGTGGAGCTTAGAATGTCCGGAAGCAACATTCTTTTGCTGATATTATTACCAGTATTCGATACTGGGTCATTCATAGCATTACCATACTTTCCTTATTCATTGCAGGTTGGTTATTGGCTGGAGTTGATCTTGCTTTTAATCTTAAGATTGTGCTGAATAATTGGCTGGATGATTGCTTTTTCTTCCAAATGGTTAAACTTTTCTTTGAGAAAATTATTTCTTCAATGAACTTTGTCATATTATGATATCTAAATATGATGCATATGATCCAATATGAATCTTTTTTTCCTCTTAAGATACATCTATTAAGCAACATGTCATTCGAATTATATCAAATCAAAATTAGTTTTTGGGACTTTTATTTGCAATTTTTTAGTCTATGTTTACTATATTGCTCCTCCTTGTTTTCTTTTAGTAATAATAGCTCATGATTGCAGGGTTCATTTGATGAAATTTTAGAACACCAGTGGCAGTCAAACGGATTCTTCCATCTCTATTAGAAGATAGATTGGTGATGTAAGACATTTCTTCGTTTTCATATTTTGATACACAATTTTGATATAATAGATTCTTGGCCCTTTTTTTAAATGCATAAATGCAGAATTTTATTTGGGATATAAATACTCAACTTTTGAATCACTATTCAACTTAGTATAATTGATTAGTTTGATAATAGTATGCTCTATACACTATACTTCAAAACATTGAAATAAAAAAGATTCACAAATCACAACTATGATATACCCTCAATGTACTTGCATAACCCTCAAAAAGATATATCATATCTTTTGTTAATTTTTCCCCTTAATTATTCACTAATTAGTAAAAAAATGAATTTGCAGTTATGAATTGATTTAAAATCTTTTAAAATTATTCTTTTATCAGGAGTTTTTTCGTATGCATCCATCAATTTCTCTGTTTTTATTTTTTCTCTAACATTTTCATGATTTATTCTTATCCTTTTCCATTATGAATTTTCCCCTCTGCAATTTACCCATATCTCAACTTTGTAATGCTGGAAATAATTATATAAAGGTCCTTATAGATTATGATATAACCAGCTATAGTGAATTGGCTTTGGCTTTTTTGTTTTATATTTTATCAAAAAGAAAACTATGTAAGCAACACTAATAGTTGAACTAGCGTAAATGGGTAAAAGTTGAACTGGAATTTCAAGCTAGATTTATCAGGTTCTTTATATTTTATCTGAATGTTAGGCGTATTCTGAAATGATAAAATAAAATATTTAAAAATTCTTAATGCGAGAAACTTTGCCTTAGGGGCATCACTGCAAATCTGCAACTTTTGTTTTTCCTATTTCCAAGATGAGGATGTGCTGGAACTAAAGCACTAGAAATCTATTATCTTGCTCAGTGGGATCATATCACATGCAGTAAAATTAACCCAGCAGAAACAGCATATCTTAACAGTCTCTCATTCTCACGATTCAACCAAGATTTCAGGCATGAGGTTAATTTACTAGTGAAGTTGCGCCATCCCAATATTATCCAGTTCCTTGGAGCAGTCACTGAAAGGAAACCTTTGATGCTAATAACGGAGTATCTATGAGGGGTGTGAACGATAATATCTGTCTAAAACTAATTTTTGGTGAGCTAAGAGTTTGTAACATTCTCTTGTTTCTGAAACAATGCTTTATGTACATTTCTTTACAGGGTGATCTTCACCAGTTCTTGAAAGAAAAGGGCTCACTTAGTCCATTAACCGCTGTTAATTTTGCGCTAGATATTGCCAGGTAAATAGGATTTTATTTTCTTAGGCATGAATAGAAGTGCTATTCTCCTTTAACAAGATAGAAGCAATGGTAAATATAAAGGACAAATCCACTATATGCTGAAATATTCTTTGTATGCACACTTTATTGTTAACTGCTATTCTATTTATGTTTAATCGGTAATGGTAAACTGCAAATTGTACCATCAATTATCATGCAATGAAGATACTTTCTTGATACAGGAATAGAAGATTAGGTGGAATAGTTGATCTAGCAGCCTATTATGTTGATATATCCCACTATTTGTTTATTATTTTATAGAGTTCTAAATTAAATGTATGTTGGTATACATATGCATACTCCTACATCTCCACTTTAAACATTAATGTCCAAGACCGGGGAAGGGTAAAAGGAGAATAACAAATAATTGAAAGAAACCTTATTTTCCAAACTCTTTTTTGGCTGCCACAACTCTCTCTCTCTGTGTGTGTGTGTGTGTGTGTGTGTGTGTGTGTGTGTGTGTGTGTGAGCTCATCATGGCTGCAATTTGGTAATGCCAATGAATTAAATTGGATTTTTCCTCTTTGTATTAGACATGAAAATAGAGATTACTTAAAATATGGTTTGTGAAGATATGACTTGTGATACTTCC
>JAOXJJ010001100.1:862126-891315 GCA_025769935.1 Phoenix roebelenii | reverse complement strand
ATATCCTACAACGAAAGCACAGGAGACATGCAAAAATCAACACATACCTATACTCCAGAAGCAATCCTCTGCTTTGAATGACTGATACAGATCCCCCTGGATAATTCACAATACCCAAACAATACAGGTGAGTGACCAAAATTTAATGAAGGAAAAAAATAGTCTTTTAGATGAAATCCTAGAAAATATTCTCCTATACAGCAATAGAATAGAAAACTTGCGGCAGAACAAAAGATTAAGCTACTTACATCTATAATGGGAGGCTGTCCCTTTAGCCCAATCTTTAGATGGTTCTTTTTTATTTCACACATCACAAACCTTGATTTAGTTCCCTGAGGAACTGGAATATTGACAGTAACCTCTTGAAGCGTTTGAGTCCAAGAATGCTTATCCAGATCCAGACCATTTCCAGAGTTGGGCACTATAAGAAGATATAGAGAAGAAAAGCTTTAGCAATCCAGGTTAATGCTCAGAAAGGATGTGATCCGCACATAAAGAGCGGAAAATGATTTGCATATATTTCATAAAAGTCGAGCTAAATATTTCAGTCTGCAAAAATTGCACCCTATAAAAGAAAATCTTCAATATAATGTTATGAAACCTTTACAACAAACCCAAAATAACAAGACTTAAAAGCATACATAATACGAGAAGATAAAGCTCGACATCAAACACACCATCATTTGGCAAAAACTAAGAGCTCTACTACACTGAATAGGAACCAACATTATATAGTGGGCTTTTCTCCCATTTTGGCAATTCAATCCAGCAACTAATATCAGTGTTACAGCCTCCACACTAGTTCCTGTGAAAATACCATCCTATGCAAGAAGACTGGATTGCCAGAGAGATCATGAAACATTGGCTTGATGGCATGGAATGCAAGCTACCTTGCCAAGAGTATCATGTCATCATGGACAGTTACCACCCCAACCATCCTATAGGGTCCAGAGAACCAAAAAGGCCATTTGTCAAAGTTCAGTTTGAGAGTGGATCAAAAAAGGAAAAGGGGATGCATGCCACTCTAATTGAATCCAGCCTGCTGATATCACAAATAACTATCACACATTTTTGCAAGATGAAGGGATTACAATCAAACAACTTCCAGACATCCACATTACCACTCATGGGATCCACCACCATTAGTCCACAGTCAAGTTACCAAAATTAGATTTCACTCAACTTCTTTAAAGAATGTCCAAAGTGTCATTCAGAAACAATCAACTACAAATCCATTTCAATAATATCCTTAGTATCATTACATAATAATAATCGCAAAAGAATAGCTTAATTAGCAAGATTTATCCTCTCTGTGGGGTTGAGTCCATGGATCAAAGCATCACATCAAGTTTTGAGAAACCGTGATGAACGCTAAACCCAGGCACCCAGCATAGGTGATGAACTCCTAGACGATCCAACTTGGGAAAGAGAAGGGCCTACTAGTCATGAATTAGTATTTGAGATACTATTAAATTGTTAACTAGTCTAAATTAACAAAAGCAAATGGGCCATGTGTCAAACAATAAAGGAGTTTGCTTAATCCTTGTTATTCCAAGACATCATGCAAAAGTATAAGGCTAAAAATCATCAAAGTGACATTTTTCCATCATAAAAATATGTCCAACGAATGAACCATCTCTTGTTGTACCTTTTTTGATTCTTGCATATGCAATCTAGTCCTAGGAGGTATCCTTCCCAAAAAGCATATTAATCTGTATGGATTAGTCTCACCAAATTCAACTCCATTAGTGGTTCTGTAATCAATTTCCAGTGCAGATACTGAAAAATACTGATTGATCATAAGATGAATACAGGCAAGATAGGTAGACAAATAGCTATATCAAACCTAAGATATTAGAAGCAACATTTCCTCATTCAGATTGAGGCGTAAGCAATCTTAGATCATGTTCATCTAGAGAAAATTTCATAATGTTCAGCCGGGACAAATCAGATTAGATTAATTGATTTTGGGTTTGATTTTGATAATGTTATAAAAGAGACGGTCTAAATCCATGTTCAATCGGGGGTCTGGGTTTGGTCTGTCATATGGCATAAATCATCACTATATCTGGCCCATGTGTCATGAAGAGAAATTAACAACTAGGAAAGAACAAAATTGATATATATAGGGATTAATAAATAAATAAATAAAACTAAAAATGGGAAGAAAAATGAGAACTAAGAAAAAGAAGACGAGAAGGAAGAGCGAGAAAAGAAGGAAGAGAGAAGAGGAGAGAAAAAGGTCCGACAGTGGATGGCAGATATCTGGTGGTCAGTCATGGTGGAGTCGGCAGCGAAGACAGCAACGACTATAATGGCAGCCAGCGAAGGTAGTATGACCAAGAAGAAAGTCTCGTTTTGGCTCAAAAATAGAGGAATGGGGCTCGGTTTAGGGTTTGCTTATTAGATAACCACATGGAGGAGGTGAGGGGTTTACCAAGGGTGGTGGCAGCCATTGGAGCTCAGCCGAAGATAGTTGGTTCCGACGGTTTTATGGTGGCGGTGCTCAAAACATGCAAAGAAAAGTAGAACAGGATATGGTGCGGACACCAGTGCCAGATTACCCACCATACGGGTGGTCACTACAAGAGGATGGTCCAGCTAGTTCAATTTTATTTTGAGGGTCTTTTGTGAGACTAGTTTTTTTTTGGAGGTCTTTTGCATTTTCTGGATCTATAAATATGTAGACCGTACATAGTTTAGGGTTATGCTATGATGAATAAAGATTTGTGATTTTCTTTTTTAGTCTTGGTGTGAAGCCTTGAGCTAGGGCTAGGTGCAAAGCCTAGTTCTCTCCCTCTCTTCTTCCTCTTCTCTTCTTCATCTCCTCTCCTTCTCTCTTTCTCCCTCTTTTCCCCTGATGTCCTTTATCAGCTTTGGTATCAAAACCAAGAGCTTTGCCTCCATCACCAAAGCTTTCCGATCTTGTGGCCGTGGTTACTCCAGTCCCCAAATCTTCGACTGTCGTGGGTCTTGCCCTTCATGTGGGGGTTCAAACTTCATGCGAGATCCAGACCTCGGTCAGACTCCTTCTTCTTGGGGAGACGCGAAGGATGCTATCTTCGAGGTATCTTCTCTCCAAGCCGAGAAATGGGTCCCTGATCATCTTTCAAACCAAAAACCCAAACCCCTTTCCCCTGTGTGTTCCTCTTCATCCGACGGCGCATGACGAAGACAAGCTGGTGAGCAGACATCAGAAGCGGAGCACGCCCGATCCCGAGTGACCCGATGCCACCCTGCTGCCCGGCACTGCCATCACCCTTCATCCGGAGTCGAGGAAGAACTCCAGCACCACCTTCGGTCGCCTTCCTTGACCGCGGCCGTCCCATTTCCACCTGCGATCCTTTGCCCGATCGTTACCACGCTACGCAATCCATGGAAACAGGTAACAACCTGCAAACCCTTCCCCGCAAAGCCCCACGAAGGAGCCGGACCAGAAGCGGGTTACCGGAGCAGATTCCCTGCTAACCCAAATCCATTCGAGTTGGAAAAAAAAGAAAAAAAAAAGAAAGTGCATGTGACCCTTAAGTCACGCACGTGGACCGGTTGTGGGTTATCGGAGCGGGCCGAGCTCGATAACTTGAATCCTATTAGATCCCAAAAAGAAAAAGAAAAGAAAAGCAAAAAAGAAAAAGAAAAAAAAGTGTATATGTTCATCTTCTCCCTCTATCTGCAGCCTCCCCTCTTTCGCCGTCACCGTTGCCCTCGTAGCGCCACTCCGCCCGTCACTGCTTCCGCCTTGCCATCTCCCACCTCCCCTTTGCGACCACCTGCAACACTGCCCTGCCCGCCGCCATCGCCATCCACTGCTACCTCCCCTCGTCGATCTCTGCCTTCACCGCCGTTGCTCTTCCTAGCACCGCCGCCGCCTCCACCTTCGCCGTTGCACCAGGCCGTCGCCTCTGTTTTCCCCTAGCCCCTCTCTCTTCAAGGGTTCGGTGATGACCCACCGTGCACCGCCACCTTCCCCCTGTTATTCATCAGGCCGCCGCCGAGCCCCTCCACCCCTCGATCCCCAACATCCCGTGAGCGAGCACCTCAACCGCTCTTGACGGTGTCATTCCCCCAAACCCTCTTCCCTTTCGTCTCCACGGTTTCGTCTCCACCGCATACCACCATCGCCATTTCCATCGGTGCACCCCACCCCCTTCATCTTTCACTTCTTATGGGCCAGGTCATCAGGCTCGCCCACTTCCAAGCCCAATCCACAAGCCCAACTGCACTAATCATCCAGCCCTTTCCTCCCTCCTGCAGTCCGCGGGCCCGAAAGACACACTGTCACACTAGCCCATAGAGCCTCCAAAATACTTCATCTGCAAGCCCACAGCCTCCAGGCATGTTTCTTCGCCTCTTTCTAATTTGCAGGCTAGTCAGACCGGCCGAGTTGCTATGAACAGACAAGATTCGAGCTATTTGGCGAACCGGCTTGCCGCACTCTGATCGTCACCCTCCGTCGGGCCAGTTTTTACCAGTAATGAAGATATCCAGTGCTTCTTGGTTCGTCTGCGAGGAGTGTCCGATTCTACTTAGCTCACACAAGAGGAGTTTCAATCGCTTGATCCGAAACTATTGGAGTACTACCAGAGCTATATCGAACCGCATTTGTCGAGGTCGACTTCTTCCCATCCGGGGAGAGTTGGTGTGGACGCCAGTACCAAATCATCTACCATTCGGGTCTACAGTCGCCACAAGAGGATGATCCAGCCAAATTAATTTTATTTTGGAGTGATTTTATGTTATTTGGGATTATTAGGGTATTTTGTTATTTAACAGCCTTTAGGGCTTATTTTGAAGGTCTTTTGTGAGGCTAGTTTCTTTTAGGAGGTCTTTTGCATTTTTTGGGTTTATAAATATGGGGACCGTACATCGTTTAGGATTATGCTATGATGAATAAAGATTTTTGATTCTCTTCTTTAGCCTTGGTGTGAAGCCTTGAGCTAGGGCTAGGTGCAAAGCCTAGTTCTTCCCCCCTCTTTTTCCTCTTCTCTTCCCTCTCCTCTCCTTCTTCTCTTTTTCTCCCTTTTTTTTCTATTGTCCTGCATCAACTTTGGTATCAGAGCCAAAAGATTTGCCTCCGTCGCCAAAGCTCCCTGATCTTGTGGCTGCTGTTACTCCAGTCCCCAGATCTTCGACTATCGTGGGTCTTGCCCTTCACGTGGGGGTTCAAACTTCATGCGAGATCCAGACCTCAGTCAAACTCCTCCTTGGGGAGACGCGAAGGACGTTATCTTCGAGGTATCTTCTCTCCAAGCCAAGAAATGGGTCCTTGCTCATCTTTCAAACCAAAAACCCAAACCCCTTTCCCCTGTGTGTTCCCCTTCATCCGACGGCGCATGAGGAAGACAAGCTGGCTAGCAGACATGAGAAGCAGAGCAGGCCCATCCTGAGTGACCCGACGCTGCCTTGCTACCTCGCGTTGCCGTCGCCCTTCATCCGGAGTCGAGGAAGAACTCCAACACCACCTCTGGTCGCCTCCCTCGATCCTTTGCCTGGTCGTTACCAGGCTCCGCGATCCACGAAAATAGGTAACAACCTGCAAACCCTTCCCCTCAAAACCCCACAAAGGAGCCGGACTAGAAGCAGGTTACCGGAGCGGATTCCCAGCCAACCTGAATCCAAAAAAAAAAAAGAAAGTGCACGTGACCCTTAAGTCACGCACGTGGACCGATTGCGGGTTATCGGAGCGGATCGAGCCTGATAATCCGAAACCTATCAGATCCACAAAAATGAAAAGAAAAGAAAAAAAGAAAAAAAGAAAAGAGAAAAAGAGAAAAAGAAAAAAAAAGTGTACCTATTCATCTTCTCCCTCTATCTGCAGCCTCCCCTCCTTCACCGTCGCCGCCGCCCTCGTAGCGCCGGTCCGACCGTCACCGCTTCCGCCTCGCCGTCTCCTGCCTCCCCTCTACGACCGCCCACAGTGCCGCCCCACCTGCCACCATCGCCATCCATTGCTACCTCCCCTCGCCGATCTCTGCCTTCACCGCTGTTTCTTGGCCTAGCACCGCTGCCGCCTCCGCCCGTGCCTTCGCCTCCACCTTCGCTGCTGCACCAAGCCGTCGCCTCCGTTTTCCCCCGGCCCCCTCTCTCTTCAAGGGTTCAGTGACGACCCACCGTGCACCACCACCTCCCCCCTGTTACTCATCAGGCCGCCGCCGAGCCCCTCCTTCCCTCGATCCTCGACATCCCATGAGCGAGCACCTCGATCGCTCTTCACGGTGTCATTCCCCCAAACCCTCTTCCCTCTCCTCTCCACGGTTTCATCCATCCTCCTTCGTCTTCCCCAATCGCCCCTCCCTTCCCTCCTCGCTTGCTTAAGGGTTTCGGCATCGAAACCCTCTTCACACCACAGCAGATTCTTCCCCCCCAACCCTTCCTTGCTTCTTATGGGCCCAGGTCATCAGGCCCGCCCACTTTCAAGCCCAATCCACAAGCCCAACTGCACTAGCCATCCAGCCCTTTCCTCCCTCCTGTAGTCCGTAGGCCCGACAGATCCATTGTCACACCAGTCCATAGAGTTCCCAAACACTTCATCTGCAGGCCCACAGCCTCCAGGCTTGTTTTTTCGCCTCTTTCTAATTCGCAGGCCAGTCAGATCGGCCGAGTTGCTGTGATCAGACCAAATTCGCGCCATTTGGCAAGCCGGCTTGCCGCACTTTGATCGTCCCCCTCCGCGGAGCCAGTTTTTATCAGTGATGGAGGTATCCAGTGCTTCTTGGTTCGTTGGCCAGGAGCGTTCGATTCTACTTGGCTTACACGCGAGGAGCTTCAGCTGCTTGATCCGGACCTATTGGAGTACTACCAGAGCTACACCGAGCCGCGTTCTTCGAGGTCGATTTCTTTCCACCTAGAGAGAGTTGGTGCGGACACCAGTGCCAGATCACCCGTCATTTAGGTCTACTGTCGCCACAAGAGGATGGTCAAGCCAGTTTGATTTTATTTTAAAATGATTTTATGTTATTAGGTTTATTAGGATATTTTGTTATTTCACAACCTTTAGGGCTTATTTTGAGGGTCTTTTGTGAGACTAGTTTCTTTTAGGGGGTCTTTTGCATTTTCCGAGTCTATAAATACGTGGACCGTACATCGTTTAGGGTTATACTATGATGAATAAAGATTTGTGATTCTCTTCTTTAGCCTTGGTATGAAGCCTTGAGCTAGGGCTAAGTGCGAAGCCTAATTCTCTCTCTTTTCTCTCCCTTTTCTCTTCTTCCTCTCCTCTACTTCTTCTCTCTTTCTTCCTCGTTTCCCCTGCTGCCCTGCATCAGGACAACCGGAGAAACTAGAGAGAAAGAGGAGATCTTGAGCCGTGGCAAATGATCGTGGCAGCACAGCGACCGCCGGAGACTAGTGAGAAGAAGGAAGGGATGCGCGACAGTGATCAATGACCAAAAAAGAGAGAATTTAAAGGTGGACTTTTGAAAAGTTGAACTCGGTTTAATGGAAAGATAAGCACAGTGCACCACGATCTAGTGGCAGTTAGGAGTGGCTCAAATGGTCGAGCATCTACTCCATGCCAGACTTCTGAAGTCCCCACTAGCCCCAATTATCGTGGCCTTATCGACACAACAAAAAGGGAGAACGGGGAATCGTGATCGCCTTCTCTACTTCAGCCTTTGTTTTTTCTTATGAATTATAGAGAAAAGTCGGTTGGGCCTACCAGCAAAGTATACTTAATTGGGCGAAGTCTGACTACTGGCGCACGAGCTGTCTACGGTCAAGAACACGTGCGAGAAGTCTCCGCCTTCCGTGAGCCAAAGCTCTATCCCTCCGCTCTCCGCGTGGGGCCCGACCCATTGGAGAGCGCGCCATGCGTCCTCGTAGGCTGCCGGGATAGGGTGCTCCGGCGCCAGCCGGGAGTCCACAGACATAGGGACCACCTTGGCTTTTGCGACTAGGGAGTCGAGGATGTTGTAGTGTTTGGGCGAGAAGGCGCTCTTGGGGATGAAGCTGCCACCGTGGAAGTAGATGAGGACGAGGAGCTTCTCGGAGGGGTTGGAGGAGTAGAGCCGCGCGGATACGTTGGTGTTGCGCCTATGAACTATGAAGATGTCGTTGGAGATGACGCGGGTGGTGGGGTCGAAGCGGGTAAGGGCGACGTCAGTGCTAAAGAGGCGTTCGATGCGGCTGTCTTCTTAGGAGCTAAGGATAACTATGCCGCCGTTCTCTTTATCTATATGTAGCCTGGTTCTTGGAGCCTAGTCCTACCGGATTCGACAATAAAGTTTCCGGTGGAATTCCAGGTTATTAATAAACTTCATATTATTTTCCATTTGGTGGTATTCTACCATTGCCTGCCACGTACATCTGTCTTGTTCCTGTATCGTTTTTTGGAAGAGTTGTTTTGCAAGAGAGAATTCACAATTAAAATGTTTCCTTTTATTTTTCATAGCTTTTCACCCCAACATGTTTTCATTTTTCATCCATGGTAATTGATGGTTATGAGTTTGATTTTACAGATGATGCATCCCAAAAAATGGTAGTCATCTAATTATCATGACTTTTGAGTAAGAACAGCCTATAAGGCAACGAAGATTGAACCAAATTCTTCATATTTGGTTATACACAACCATTACAACATCTTGGGTTCGATACCTGTTGCTTATTTGGGCTCTAAACGAACTTTCTCGAGCCGAGGCCCAGAACCTAGCCCGAGCCCATTTATGATCGTATTCGTATCGTCGCCAACCCGCTACCCACGAAGGAAGCCCGCCAACCGCGCCATCATCTCCAGCGCCTTGTCGCAACCAGGATTGAACAGATGAAACACGTGGTCCTCCGCCTCGGTCTCCAGCAGCTCCACCACCCCTCTCCACTCACTCCCCCTCAACGCCTTGCAATACGCCCTTCCCCTGTCCCTCAGCACATCCCTCTCCGCCGTGGCCACCAGCACCCTCCCACACCCCAGCCCCGCCAGGCTCGGCGCCCCCTCCGCCATTGGGTTTATCTGCGGGTCGTCGCTCTCCACCGCGCTCCCCCACGCGAAAGGCCACACCCGGTCGATCATCTCCGCCTCCAGAAACGGCTTGTCAACCCGGTCCTTCTCGCAGCCCATCCGAGACGACCCCCAGAAGTACGGGTGTATCAGCACCAATCCTTCGATCTTCGCCTCCGCCCGCATCGCCATGTTGTGAGCGATGTTCGCGCCGGCGCTGTCGCCGCCCAAGAGCACGCGCGAGAATTCCACCCGCTCGGCGAGCCAGGGCACGGGCCCAGGCCCCTCGGCGTGGGACGCCACCCACTGGAGCGCGCGCGCCGCGTCCTCGTAGGCCGCCGGGAGCGGGTGCTCCGGCGCCAGACGGTAGTCCACCGACACGGCGATCACCTTGGCTTCGACCACGAGGGAGTTGACGAAGTTGTGGTAGAGGGCCGAGAAGGGGCTTAGGGAGCAGAAGCCGCCGCCATGGTAGTAAACGAGGACGGGGAGCTTCTGGGAAGGGCCGAGGGAGGAGAGGTCGGGGAGGAAGAGACGGGCGGATAGGTTCGTGTCGGGGTTGATGACGACGTCTTCGGAGGTGACGCCGGTGGAAGGGTCGAGGGAGGGTGGGACGAAGTCGGTGCCGAAGAGGCGTTCGATGCGGCCGTCCTTGTAGGTTCGAAGGAGGGGGAGGAGCTCGACAGCGATTTCCTTGCTGGGATCCATCGAGTTTGAAGGGTTTGGGTTTGGGTAGGGATGGGAGCTACGAAGAAACATAGTTGGATTCTTCTCCTTCGATCGGTTATTTATATCAACTAGTTGTCTGAAATTAAAAGGATTGAACCAATGTTTTTTTTCTTTTTGATTCCAAAAAATAAATCCACTTGGTTTCAGACTTGGTACAACCCAAAGTCACCATTCCTTTTGGTTCGCACAAACAGAAAATTATTCCATGGATTACAGAAAGATGAAAAAATACAAAATTATATTGATATATATTTTTTTTTTATAAAGCAAATCGACTTTGATTTCTAAATGATCCACAACACTTCTTGTTCTATTATAACAAAAGATTCCCTTTTTATGTGGAAAAGACCCGTATCAATAATTATGATCTTACATATGGATAATTCCTCAATATCTTGTTCATTCGTGACAAAATATTTTTTTTGTACGTCGGTAAAAAAAAACATTTGACATTACCTCTTCGGTCCGAACCAAGGAATCAGTTAGATATGATGCACAATGGATCTTGTTCTATCGTTGATAAGAGATTTCTATATGAAAAATACGAATCGAAGTTTGAAGAAGAGGAAGGAGCCGTCGACCCGCAACAGATAGAGGAGGATTTATTCAATTACATAGTTTGGGCTCCTAGAATATGGCGCCCTTGTGGCAATCTATTTGATTGTATCGAAAGGCCCACTGAATTAGGATTTCCCTATTGGGGCGAGTCATTTCAGGGCAAGCGGATCATTTATCATAAAGATGATGAGCTTCTTCTGAAGCATACGACTTTTTAGATGTATATGATGATATCTAGACAGATGGATCTTATATGAATCGTATGATGAAGTACCATATGAGTGGATATATAGGAATCAAAATCTGCCGAATCGCTCATGTTATGATCTTCTGCACCCTAGGTCTCCCCCTTCCGTCATCTAGCTTTTGTTCATGTAGCATTCAAACCGAATGACTCTATGAAATTACGTCGATACTTCCATAGGATTATAAGTGGAATATTATTTCTAAGCAAAACCAATCTATTAACAGTAGACAGATCAGAGAGTTATTATGTGCAATTATTATGGAATATCCATCTTGACAAGAGACAGGGTGAGGTCTGTAGTTCAGAGGATTAGAGCACGTGGCTACGAACCACGGTGTCGGGGGTAGGATAATCATGATCGGGATAGATACCCATCTACGTATCGTGAGCTATTGTCTTGGTGTGAACCGCCTCAAAAAAACACCTCACCAACCACAAAATTCCTCGTCCGCTCCAGTGTTCCTTATCATCCATCGTTCTCGACCATTGTGACTGGGGGAAATAAAGGTTGGTCCCACAAATTTAGACTCTAGCGTCATTCCTTGCGTGCACCACGTTCTGGTGTCTGCACATTTCAACGACGGCTATGGCTCATGGAACAAAACAAGCAGCGATCGGCGGAACAAAATAGGAAATAAGAAACAAAAACAGAGAGAAAGACTTCTTGTTGGGGGAAATACTCGGAAGATGAGACCAATTATACTGAGGCACGGAAATCTCACTCTCTTTAAGAAGATTGCATGGAAGTCTCACTCTCTTTAAAAAGATTGCACGGAAATCTTACTCTTTTTAAAAAGATTGCCAGGAGCTCTCTCAAAGTATTTTTGTGAGTAAAATAAAGTGATATCATATATATTTGGAATGAAGGGGGGAAAGGATTTATATAGTTTGGAACCGAGAGTAATTTTCATTCATCTCCCCATGAACTCTTCATTTCCTCAAATACATAAACCTTTCATCTCTCTAAATGCATGAACCTTTTATCTCCCCAGATACATAAACCTTTCATCACCCTAAACCCTTTATCTCCCCAAATACATGAACCATTAAATACGTAAACTTCATAAATGATATAAAATATACCAACACTTCTAGCGAGGGTAATAGAGGGCAGTGAATACCGCTCGTTAATTTTCTTGGGGGGTTCTTTTGGTGAGATGGGGTGGTTGCTGTCGGTAGTTATATTGGGTGGCTATCAAATCGTTTTAAGCCACTGCACTTCCATACTCCACAACTATAAAAAATTCTAATTTATTTAAAATACATGTCTCTTAAATAATAACCTTTGAGATGCCATCTAAATCTGATGAAATAAGAAAAGAGAATAGAATCCATTCTTTCATGTCTTGTGATGCTTTTCTTGTATTCTTTTAGCTATAAAGGGTTAAATAGGTTCATTTTTCTCTAAGTACGTAGATTTAAAGAAAAAAAATTACAGTCAGGCATTCTATTACGAATTAAGGTAGGTTTTCCAAGTATTCATCTACAAATAACAGATTACACTCTCCTCCTTGCTGGACAGCGATTTCCTTGCTGGTATCCATCGAGCTTGAAGGGTTTGTGTTTGGGTTGGGATGGGAGCTACGAAGAAACAAGAAGATGGGTCTAGTTGGAATCTCCTCCTTCGATCGGTTATTTATATCTATATATGAGTCGCCAAGGTTTTTTTTGTTTTTTGATTCGAGACGCGTCCATATACGGCGAGCTATTGTCTTGGTGTGAACTGCCTCTATCTTTGAAAGAACACCTTACCTTCCACAAATTTACCAGAACAACTTTATTCGGTTCAGTGTTTCTTGCTATCCATCGTTCTCGACCATTGTCAATGTGATGCCGTTGGACTAGGGGAAATAAATTAAGATTGGTCCCACAAATTTAGACTCCAGCGTCGTTCCTTGCGTCCGCCACTTTCTGGTGTTTGCACATTTCAAGGACGGCTTTAGCTCACCGAACAAAACGAGCACGGATCAGGGGAAAAAATAAGAAACAAAAACAGAAAGAAGACTCCGTTGCCAGGGTAATAGAGGGCAGTGAATACCGCTCGTTTTTGTTGGTGGTTATCAAATCGTTTTAAGCCACTGCACTTCAATATTCAACAATTATGAAGAATTCTAATTTATTTAAAAAACATGCATGTCTCTTAAATAATTACCTTTGAGATGTCATCTAAATTTGATAAAATAAGAAAAGAGGATAGAATCCATTCTTTCATGTCTTGTAATGGTTTTCTTGTATTCTTTTAGCTATAAAGGGTTAACTTAGTTCATTTTTCTCTAAGTATGTAGATTTAAAGAAAACAGATTAGTCAGGCATTGTGTTCCCAAGGTTGGTTTTCCAAATATTCATCTACAAATTTGAGACTACAATCCTAGTGGGGAAGACACGGTCCTTATGATCGCATCTTTGGTACACCTTGCTTATTTCTTCACCAATACCACAACAAATAAATTCATTGTTTTTCAATGGTAACTCAAGTGGGTATTAAGTGGCTATTAATTCATTGTTCCTTCTTATACTAAAACCATAGGCTGTAAGTGGGTAATAAGAAAAGAAATTGAAGCTTGACAGTATTATAGATAAATATAAGGCCAGATGGATGGACAAAGGATATAGTCAAAATGAAGCGCTAGATCACTTTAATGTGCATTCACCTACAACAAGACTAACTCTAATAAGAACAATGATGGTCATAGCCTCTATACATAATAAGGATATACATCAAATGAATGTTAATACCACTTTTCTCGGTAGTGATCTTGGTAAAAAAAATTATATTGATTAACTTGAAGGTTGCATTGAGTTTGGTCAAGAACACAAGGTTCGTGTGTTGAGTGAATCTTTATGCGACCTTAAACAAGCACCTAAATAATTCAAAAAGAAGGTTAAAAATTAGGTTTCAAAAATAACAAAGTTGAGAATTATGTTTTTTTTCAAAAGTGACTGATCTTAGTTAAGTAGTCATTACCCTTTATAGAAGATTTGCTTATATTTGGTTCAAATTTAAAAATCATTAGAGAAATCAAAAGCTTTCTTAAACAAAGTTTTGATATTAAAGACATGGGTCCGGTGGATGTGATTTCTAGTGCATGAACTTTGGAGCTAGGGGTTAGTATTATAATTTCAAAAGGAAGAAATTCCATCTCTACATATTACACTGTTAATTCGCAGCCAAGTAAGGTTAAACTAACAAACCCATAGCTTTGGGGGAGTGATAAAGAGGTTGTGAACACTTCTGATGGGATTTGCCTTTGCAAGTGTGGAAGTCACGTTGCTTCTTACAAACCACGTTAAAATTCTAATGCACTTGTTAAGCCGGGATATATAAGCACATAGCCTATAACGTGCTACCTTAAAAGAACTAATGAATCTCTATATAATGTGAACAAATCTAGAATCTTATATGAGATCAAGATTTTATCCTCTCATTTGCTTTTGATGTTGTTTAACCATAGGTTCAAGGATATATATCTACCTATGACTATATATTATGATATAACCTTTTATTTATTTTTAGTTTATTTTCTTTTTATCTCTTTACTTCTTTTTTTAATTTTTTTAATTATTTTTAGAACATAGTGAGGGATATTGTAGTATTTTCTAAAAAGAATAAAATCAAGGTTTGGCGATGTGGTTAAAAGAAGCACTCCATCAGCTCCTCTACCAATAGCAGCTATAAGCCCATGCCAGACTCGTCCCACACTGAGCGGGTGGTGATTATGGTGGGGAGGTCGCGCGGTGGTGATGGTCTTGTGGCCCTCCCCTGGGGAGGCGATAGCGAGCTTGGCACTGAAGTCGTGGGCTTGCCTGGTGACTTCGGCAGCGATGTGAAGGTGGTTAGCAATGGTGATGACCGTGCCTGCTGTGAGGAAGCTGAGGACGATAGCAGGGTAGCTTATGGAGTCTCCTCTTCTGGATGCCGAGGCATGGTGGAGGGTGCCAGCGAGGTTGGATCAGTGGAGATCAGAGAATGTGAGGCAGAGGCTTGTGGCGGAGTCGACGTGAGCGGTCTTAACTAATCTCGGCGAGGTAGAGTGGCAGAAAGCAGAGGAGAGGACGGAAAAGGTGGCTTTGAGGGCAGGGTTGGCGAGGAGTTGGTGGTAGCGGTAGGAGAAGGTATTTGGGTCGAGATAAGGATGGATCATGTGGCATCGGAGGGCTTGAAGGGCTCTTGACCCAGCATCGGAGGGCTCGAAGGAAGGCGTCCGGATTCGGCTTCTTTGCTTTCTTTTATTATTTTATATGGTGGTAATTTTTGCCTGACATGGTTTGAGTTATTACTATCCAAAAAATTTTCTCACTCTCTCTCTCTGGTTGTCACAACCCTCTTTTTGACGATAAAAGTTTCTATATTTTATTTTTGGATTTGTACTCTCAAAAATCTAAACCAGATGATTTGAAAAGCAGCCCCTCCCTCTCAAAATTAATAAATAAATGGTTAAAAACTACTTAGATAAAAAAGTATATGAAATAAATTTAATATAATAATAAGCAATAAAGATAATTAAGAGATGATCATGTTATTACTTATTAGAAATAAGCGTAGGGTATTTGCTTTTTATTCCTTGCAGAAGGCACGTCTTTTGACTGATCATCATCCAAGCATTTATCAGCACGTTCCGCTACTCACCCCTGATGAAACCAGCCAAACGCTGGAACAACTCCAAAGCCTTCTCACACGCAGGCTCGAACAGATGGAAGACATGATCCTCGCCTTTCGTCTCAAACAGCTCCACCATCCCTCCCCACCCACTCCCCTTCAAAGCCTCGTAATACGCTCTCCCCCTATCCCTC
Source organism: Phoenix roebelenii (assembly GCA_025769935.1). Lineage (NCBI taxonomy): Eukaryota > Viridiplantae > Streptophyta > Magnoliopsida > Arecales > Arecaceae > Phoenix > Phoenix roebelenii. The sequence goes on along the minus strand of JAOXJJ010001100.1, from coordinate 876,058 downwards.
AACAGATCCCTCTCCGCCACGACCACCAGCACCCGCCCGCATCCCAGCCCCGCCAGGCTCGGCGCCCCTTTCGCCATCGGGTTCAACCGCGGGTCGTCGCTCCCCTCCGCGCCCGGGCACACGAGCGACCACATAAGGTCCGTTGTCACCGGGTCAAGCAACGGCTTGTCGTCTCGGTTCTTCTCGCACCCCATCCGCTCCGATCCCCAGAAGAACGGGTGCAACAGCACCACCCCCTCGATCCTCGCCTTCGCCCCCATCGCAATGTTGTGGACGATGTTGGCGCCGGCGCTGTCGCCGGCCAAGAACACGCGCGAGAAGTCCCCGTGCTCGGCGAGCCAGGGCTCGGGCCCGGCCCCCTCTGAGTGGGACACCACCCATTGGAGCGCGCGCCACGAGTCCTCGTAGGCCGCCGGGATGGGGTTTTCCGGCGCCAGCCGGTAGTCGACCGACACGGCGACCACATTGGCTCTGGCGACGAGAGAGTTAAGATGGTTGTGGTACTGGGTCCAGAAGGGGCTCCCGATGCAGAAGCCGCCGCCGTGGAAATAGACGAGGATGGGGAGCTTCTGAGAAGGGTGGAGGGAGGCGAGGTCGGGGAGGTAGAGGCGGGCGGATACGTTGGTCTCGCGTTCGATCATGACGTCCTTGGAGGTGAGGCCGCTGGTGGGATCGAGTGAGGGAGGTACGAAGTCGGTGGGGAGAAGGCGTTCCACGCGGCCGTCCTTGTAGGTTCGGATGAAGGGGAGGATTTCCACTGCGATTTCGCCCCCGCTAGGATCCATTGCTTGGGTTGGAAGATCTCGATCGGTGGAGACCGCAAGAGGGCGAGAGATGAGATGGATGGGACTTCCCTTGGCGGATTAGTATCAGTCTTTTGTCTAAAAATAAGATGGGCGATAAAGTCGCCAGATACGAGGGGATGCATGGCGATTAATATTTTGATATCCAATGTTTTTTTGGCAAGCGATGCTCTCTTTGGCATGCGATATCTTGGGAAATCTTCTCGAACAATAAACATGCAGATACGGTGTATCTTCGTTGACATGCTCGGTCATGACTCGCACGTGGCGTTGGCAATTGGCCAGCTTTACCGGTGGAGTCACAACAATAAACACCATGCACAATCCTGATCGTTAGCGGACCTAACATACGGTCAGACGTCTTCAATCCATATTCCTGACTTGGTTCCTAGATGAAATAAAAATCTAGTATTAAGAAACATTGGTTATTTCTAAAATCCTTGTAGTTCATGACCTGATGTAATCCAATCCAACAAACTCGAATAAAACATATACTTTGATGATCCATGCATGTTAGATCGAAACATTGGATTAGGATCCTCTCCACTTCAATGCTGAGTTCGAGAGGCACAATTTGTTAATCATGGATATCCTTTGCATCTTGCAAGTATCATGATTGTATTAAGCCTTACACGGCATATGCAAAATACGGAGCATGTTATCTTATATACCATATGGAATTCATTCAATCAAAGCCATGCCATTCAATCTTTCATTAAAAGGAGTTTTTGACTTATTTAGATCTCAGTCAAAACTTTTATTATCCAATTTCGAATATTCCTACTCAAATCCAGCCCATGCAAAGATTAATATATATGATCATTCCTTTTCTTTGCCGTCCTTATTTAATACTATGTTCCAACTATAAGACTATTTTTCCCAATGCAGATATGATACAAGGAATGGTGCTCTTTGAGTTATCAATATAAAATGCAAGCCATCTAAATTTGATTGAGCCATGTGGTAGATATATCATGATGTAAAAAATCTAAACTGCAAAAGGATGATTACAACAGGATTAGATTATAAGTCCTAATTTACATCAGGAGCTTAATTTAAATGATGTGTCATGATTTATACTAATATTATGTGGATTATATTCTAGTGGCAATATTTAGAGGTGTAAACAGGGTAAGTCGGCCTACTTGACGCGGGATAATTTGAGCTCAATTTTAGTTCAGCTATCAAGTAGAGCTCAGGTCCAAAACTATAAATCAAAAAAAAAAAAAAAAAATCTCGGGCTTTTTGTTTTTTTAAGTTCCACCATCAACTAACAACACTGCTTATATTGGGAATGTGAGAATTTTAGGTTGAAGTAAGGGCATAATGCGAACCTACCTGGACTCCTTAGGATTGCAGAACATATCTAAGTGTGCTTGGATTTTTGTCGGAAATCAACGACACAGAGTTGTTTTTTACCATCTTAGGAATATCTAAATAAAATAATAAAAAAATAATCGAACATAAAGTTAGCATGGTACACTAAGATTTAATATGATTAATCTAAAACCTGAGCTACGCCTACTAAAGAGGGTACAGAAAAAATCACAAGGCATCCTTCTCTCTAGAGAATCGTACAAGAGAGGTTATACTAAAAGAAGAATCCATAGAAATATAAGCAAATCTCAAATAATAACCAGAAAATCACAAAAAATAAAATAAATTTAAAATTAATTTGATTTTAAATCAAGCTAGGTCGAACCACTATGAAAACATTGTTGCTGGAATTTGGACTCGGGGTGACCGCACGCAGACCGAGGAGGAGGAGCTTCGGCTGGTGGTGCGGTGGCGGACGGCTGACTCCGGTGGACCTGCAAGAAGCTAGTGGCCAGGTATTCCAGCGCCGGCCCTCCGATGCTTAAGTCAGAGGGGGGTTTTTAATAGAGAGAAATAACGGAGAGAGGTAATGGAGAAAAGTAATGGCCGGGGAGGAAGAAAAGAAGAGATCCTTTGCCTAGAGCTCTTCCCCATTTTTATAGAGGGGTGTAGCGGTTACCTGTGATCGGACGTGATTGCGTGAATCAATGAGCTACCATAACGGCCCGAAATTTCGGGCTAGCTGGCGATCCGTTGAGATCGGGCGTATTCAAATGTTGACAACCGTTGAGTCGGAGATCGCGGGATTTGATCCCGGATATGGAGGGTTTGATTTTCGATGTGGCGAAGAGGTCTGCTTCTCCCTTTGACTGGGTCTTTCCTGGTCATGAGGTCGACCGGGCTCAACTCTGCCGAGACTATGCCTGCAAAGGTCATATCGAGATCGAGGTCGTGATCTCTGAGGTTGGCCGCTTTAAGGTCGGGCGCTCTGATGTCGGGGGGCGCTCTGAGAGCAAGTTCGTCATTGTTGCGTTCACCATCGAATGCTGGTGGTTTCACCACACGCTTTGGGTAATCCATTTTTCCCCCAACACTACCTCCTGGCTTCTAAGTTCGAGCTATTTATGAGCTCGGGCGAAGGAAATAATTATCTTTATCATGTTGATGAGATCAGGCAGATTTGAATCGTTTTGTTGTTTCGAACGCTTCAGGGCATCTTCAATGATAACATGAGCAGGTGACTTTTTGCTTTTCGAGGTGATTTCGAGCCGTGGGCTCATGATAAGGCTCCAGTATCCGATGGGACGCCGCTTCGATTCTGCCTTAAGGCGACGATCCGATGTTGATGCGCTGGTTCGGTTTCTGAGGTCAGCAGTGGCGCGATATGGACGGGAGGCGCGGCTTGGTCTTGTCGATCTGAGCCGTCGGGAGGGTCTATATAAAACCCTGGCCTGGCCCTAAAATTTTTTATTTGACCGCCGTAGTTCTTGTCTTCTTCTTCTTTTGCTTTCTTCTTCTCCCACTCCTTATTTAGCTTTCTCTGGCGGCGCTTTGAGGTGCTTTCCGGTGATCGCCTTAATCCCTCGCTTCCAGCCGTCAACACTTTCAGTGAAACCCACAGTAGGTCTCTTACCCACATTTGCTCGGAGGGCTATCGCTTTTCTTTTTCTTCTTCTCCTTTCTTCTTCTTTTTCTTTTTCTATTTGGCGAGCACGAAAATGTCGGGTGGTTCTTCATCTTCCAGTAGAGACCTTTCCCGTAGAAAGGGGGTCGTACCGGAGGTGGGCCATGGCCCAGATGGAATTGGGTCAAACTTGACCGAGGAGGAATTGGACCTGATTGAAGCTCGGTTTTTCCCTCAGCGAGGGTTCCGCCTTGAGCCTGCGAGGCCGGAAGACCGGATTACAAGACCTCCTCCAGGTCAGATTGGAGTGTACGTAGAAACACTCTGGGCCAGCCTGCGATTCCCTCTACATGGATTTGTGAACGAGCTCTTGGCGGCGTACCAGCTCGTCCCAGCGCAGCTCGCTCCGAACTCATGGAGGACTATCATCGGTTTTTTATCACTTTGCCTCGCGTACGAGATATTGGCCTCGGTAAACGTCTTCTGTTGGTGTTTCATGTTGAAATCTAACCCCGCGGATGGAGAATGACTTTACTTTGCCCTTCGGGATGGTAGGCCGTTTTTACGAGGTGCTCCTTCCTCCATTAGTGGGTGGAAGGAGAAATTTTTCTTCCTATCCTCCGAGCGCAAGTGGGAGTTCGACCCATCATGGGGGCTGCCCCAGCTCAAGGCCATCAACAAGCCCCCTAAGCTTTCGGTGAGCGAGCAGAAGATTCTCGACGCTCTTCGCAGCCTCGAGGGGGACATTCTTCTGAACGACCTTCTGAGCGAGGAGGCTCTGGTGAACATTGGCCTGAGCTCGGTGAGCCCTATGCGTAAGGATGGTCGTACTGCTCCTTTCTATCCCATCGCCTTAATATTTTTTTTTTTATTTCCTCGATCAGTTTGAGGGCTTTGCTTGGCTTTAGCTTTTTTATTGTTTTCCAGAAGTTTCAAGAATGGTGTCCAGCAACAGCGCTCTTCTATCTCGGTATAACAAGAGGGTGGTGGAGGCCGGCGGAGCTTGTCCAGTCCCGAGGAAGAAGCCAAGGACCACCTCGACTTCTGCTCCCATCGAAAATCTTGAGGTTGAAATTGCTCAGCTTTTGTTCGAAAGAACAGCCAAAAGGGGGCTGGGGAGCCTGGACCGGAGGAGGCTCCCCCTACCGAGCGCGTTACTTCTGTCAAGCACGCAATTTCTGTCGAGGCTGCGGTGGAGCCATTGGCTCGTGCTTGCTCGACCTCGGGCCCTTCTAGGGCTCGCAAGGTCATCTGTCTGCGGCACTCAGGACCCGAGGCAGGGAGCGGCCTAGGGGTCCCGAGCTCTTCTCGGGCTCCTTTGCCAGGTCCTCCGGGGCCCGATGTCCCGAGCTTCTCTGAGGTTGAAGATCGCCCTGAGAGAAAGCTCTATTGCCCCGAGTGGGCAATCTTCGAGGATGACTCCGCACTTCATAATAGTGAAGTCGCTCACCAAGTCATCCGCTGCGTACTGCTCTCGGTTGACCGCACCGAGCTCCACGCCATTGGAGTCAGCGACTTTGTTGATCAGGCCTACTATTCAGCCATCAGGGTAAGTTTTTTCCTGCTCTTTCATTTTCATGCCCCGTCGGATTTTCAATCTTGGTTGACCTTTGCTTGTTCTTGCTACAACACCTCCACAATATCGATATATTTGTCTCTGCCGCGGCCGACTACCAGGCCCAAGCTCGGAGGAGCCAGAGAGGAGAGGAGGTCGCGATGAAGAAGCTCGCTAAGGGCGAGAGGCGAGGTAGAAAGAATCCACCGTGAAGGTGGAGGCTCTTGAATCCGAGCTCAAGCTTATGGCTGAGCACTTTCAGGAGGAGGAGGCTTCGCACACCCTCACTAGGTCAACTCTTCGTGCAGCTGAGGCCCGCTTGGCTAATGCTCAGTCTGAGCTCTCGGGCCTTAAATACGAAGCAGGAGTTCTCAAACTGAGAATTGAGTAGCTCGAGGCTTGAGAGAAGAGGGCGACAGAGCGAGCCCAGAATGCGGTGTAGATCTTCCGTGAATCAGCCAAGTTTCGGGACTTGATGGAGGAGGAGACAGTTGATGGGCTTATCCACGGCTTCGAGGACTGTCGGTCCCAAGTTTGGAAGCTTTGCCCTAAGCTCAACCTCAGCGGTCTCCAACCTCGTCTAGGAGTCGCCGAGGACGACAGCGCGCCTGGGAGCCCAGAGGATGAGGGCATGCTTGACAGCGCGCCCGAGAGTCCTGTAGCCGAGACCGGGCATGCCATTGTCGAGGCCAAAGCTAGGGGAGCTGAACAAGTTGCCCGTGAGAACCCCTCTGGAGAAGTAACTCTTGAGCCTACTCTCGAGGTCGCTGCCGAGATCGCGCCTGAGGCCGCTCCCGAGGTCGCGCCTGAGGCCGCTTCCAAGGTCGCCCTCAAAGTCGGCTCTGCTCCAGAGATAGCCTATTTCTCTTTTTCTTTTTCTCCTACTTGTATTTTGCCAGTGAGGTTGGCCGCCAAAAGCATTGTATGGGCCACCTCAGTTTTTGTACTTAGCCTTAGGGCTTTTTCATTAATGAAAGCAATGTGTTTTTCAATCTTGTTGTGCTTCTAAACTTGCTTCTGCTTGCTTTCTCAAAGGACCCTTGTCTTTGATAGTTTGGGTTGGAACTTGCCCATCACCGGCTTTCACAGTTGATTCTAACATTTGTTTTGGAGAATTCCACTAAGTTATCATGCTCGGAGTTTTGAAGAGTTTCGCTAGGTCTGTAGGCTTGGACTTAGTTGTAGTGTGAGTTGAAGCTAGGTTGATGTTCGACTGTCGAAACTTGGGTGCGCTTCTTGACTTGTAGTTTTTGCCTTAGGTATTTTAGGCTATGGCTCTGATTCCGTTTATTAGATAGGACTCGAGGTCGTCACAACGGGTCACCTTGAACCTGGTTGAAACATCCAAACTCGGTCGGGCATCCGAACTTGGTCGGGAGATTCCGAGCTTGGTTGGGAGATTCCGAGCTTGGTTGAGGCATCCCGAGCTTGGTCGAGGCATCCCGATATCGCTAGATTCCCCCTAAGGACTTGAATCATCTCAGGATCATTCGAAGGTTCTTGGAGTACCAGCTTCGGGAAATGGGGGTTCCATCAAACGACTCTAACTTATACGCTTCGGGCTGTTGGACTCGAGCAATTCGATACGGTCCTTCCCAATTCGGGGCCAGCTTCTCTTGCTCGGTATGTTGAGAAGCCTCAGCTTTTCTTAGGACGAGGTCTCCGTTGAAGAGCTTGACTCTCACCCTGAAATTGTAGTATTATGCCGTCTTCTGTTGATATCTTGTCATGCGAATTCGAGCGGCTTTCCTTGTTTCTTCGAGAAGATCCAGGTTATTTCTAAGTCGCAATGAGTTGAAAGTCGCGTCATAGTTTTCTACTCTTGGCGATGGGAGCCCGATCTCTAGGGGGATGACTGCTTCTATCCCGTAGGCCAAATTGAAGGGAGTTTCGCCAGTTGGGATTCGAAACATTGTTCTATAGGCCCAGAGGACGTTGTAGAGATCTTCGACCCATTGCCTTTTGGATCAGTCGAGCCTAGCCTTGAGTCCTTGGAGGATGGTCCGATTTGTCACCTCCGTTTCTCCATTCGCCAGTGGGTGAGGGATCGAGATAAAACGATGGTCGATGCCGAGCTCGGAGCAGAACTTCCTGAAACGGGCATTATCGAACTGACGACTGTTGTCGGATATGAGGAGCGGGGGAGCCCAAATCTGCAAATTATTGATTTTCAGATGAAATCTCGCACTTTCGGCTCGAAAATCTAGCCCACTGGTTCAGCTTCGACCCACTTGGTGAAGTCGTCGATGGAGATGATGAGGAACTTTTTTTGTCCCATGGCTTGAGGAAATGACCTCAAGATGTCGATCCCCCATTGGGCAAATGGCCAGGGGGCGCTGATCGAGGTCAGTGGGACCGAGGGTCGACGTTGAATGTTGGCGTTTCGCTGATATTGGTCGCACCTTTAGACGAAGTCCGCAGCGTCTTTCTAAAGTGTAGGCAAGTAATATCCTTGGTGTAGAATCTTGTAGGCCAGTGTTCAACCTCTTAGGTGGTTCCCACAGATCCCTTCATGGACCTCTCGCATGGCATAATCCGCTTTCGAAGAACGGAGGCATCTGAGGAGAGAAGAGGTGAAGGACTTGTGATAGAGCTTGCCTTCGTACAAGAGGTATCGAGAAGCCCGATGTTTGATTCGGTGGGCCTCGACCTCATCGTCGGAAAGAATTTCATTCTGCAGATAGTTGACGAACGCATCCATCTAGCTTGGTTCAGTTTCAATTTAGAGGACCGGCTCGAGCTCCTCAATGCTTGGTATTTTTTAAGGTACTCGAGTATTGTAGTCTTTGGGAGCTCGCTCATGCAGGATGTCGCCAACTTTGATAACAAGTCGGCCCTTGCATTCTTCGCCTGCGGGATATGCTAGATATCGAAGGTGCTTAGCATGGAGGTGATGTCTCGCACCTTCTGGAGATATTTTTGCATCGACAACTTTCTTGCTTCAAAGTCTTCCAAGATATGGCTCACAACTAGTTGGAAGTCACTGAGGACCTTCAGCTTTTCGACCTTGAGCTCCTTCGCCACTTCAGCCCGACGACGAGCGCTTCATATTCCGCTTCGTTGTTCGAGGCAGAAAATTCGAAGCGTAGAGCTTGTTCTGCGACCACCCCATCCGGGATGGTGAGAATGAGGCCTGCACTGCTACCCCCCCAGGTCGAGGAGCCGTCGACATGTAAGATACATAGCTGCTCTAGGGCATCTCCTTTTGGTGTGAGTTATGCCTCGAGGTCATCTGGCATGGTGCATTTCACAACGAAATCGGCGAGCACTTGTGCTTTGATTGCTGGTCTTGGACGGTACTCGAGGTCGAATTCTTCGAGCTCGACCACCCACCTCGCAATTCTCCCCGCTCGATCCGACCGTTGCAAGACTTGCTTTATGGGTTGGTCGGTTAATATGGCCACGGTATGGGCCTGAAAGTAAGACGGGAGTCTTCGGGCTGAAATGATCAGTGCATAGACTATTTTTTCTAGCTTAAAGTATCGGATCTCGGCATCCCTCAGAACTCGGCTGGTGTAGTATATTGGTCTCTGAGACTTGTCATCTTCTCGAACTAGGCTGAGCTCACTGCTACTGGGAAGACGGCCAAGTATAGATGGAGGAGCTCGCCCCGCTGAGGCATTGTGAGGAATGGAGGGGAGGCAAGGTGGCGTTTGAGCTCTTCGAAAGCTTGTTGGCATTTTTCGGTCCACGTGAAGTTCTTCAGTCGCTTGAGGATCTTGAAGAATGGAAGGCACCATTCTGCTGACTTGGAGACAACCTTCCTAGGGCCGCTACTCACCCAGTGAGCTGCTGCACTTCTTTGACCGTCCTCGGTGATGTCATCTCGTGTAGTGCTTGGATCTTTTTAGGGTTAGCTTTAATTTCGCGTTGGATTACCATGAACCCGAGGAACTTATCCGAGGTAACTCCGAAAGCGTACTTCATGGGGTTGAGCTTCATCCGATAATTTCGGAGGGTCGAGAACGCTTCATCGAGGTCGGCTATGTGACATTCGGTAGTCTAGCTTTTTACCAACATGTTGTCTACATAGACCTTCATGTTCCGACCTATCTGATTTTTGAAGATCTTGTTGACCAACCTCTGATAGGTAGCCTCAGCATTTTTCAACCCAAAGGGCATTACCTTGTAGCAGTAGAGGCCCTTGTCGGTAATGAATGCCGTCTTACCCTCGTCCTCGGGTGCCATTCGAATCTGATTGTATCCTGAGAAGGCGTTCATGAAGGTTAGCAGCCGGTGTCCCGAGGTGGAATCGACTAGCTGATCGATTCTAGGGAGGGAAAAATTATCCTTTAGACAAGCTTTGTTTAGGTCGGTGTAGTCCACGCACATGCGCCATTTTTCATTTATTTTCTTTATGAGGACTACATTGGCGAGCCAGTTGGTTGTTCTGCTCGGCTTGGTGTCCCGACTGGTTGCTTTGCTTTGAGGGTCGTTGTGTAGCATTGTTTGGCTATCTTCTGATCCCCTCAAACTTTTCCAACTCCTCGCTCAGTAGGGAACCGCACGAGCAGATGGTAAGTCGAGACTACAGCTCGGAGGGTATTGAGTCCTGGTCGGCCGAGGATAGCATTGTAGACTGAAGGCAGGCGGACCACTAGGAAGTCTGTCCTCACATTGCTTTCTCGAGGAGTGAGCCCGGCCGTAATGGGTAAGTTAATTATGCCTTCAATCGAGACTGAATCTTCGATGAATCTGACCAGCGGAGTATTTATTCTTCGGAGCTGGCCCTCTATCGTTCCCATTTTTTGGAAAGCATCATAATATAAAATATTTGCCGAGCTTCCATTATCAACTAGAATGCGTTTTACATCAAATTTATTTATAACCATAGAAACGACCACATCGTTGTCATGAGGAGTTTCAACTCCTTTTAGGTCCTCATCCGAGAACGAGATGGCTTCAAAGGTGAATTGATGCTTCAGAGGGGCTTTTCTCTCGGTCAGTTCTTCAGCTGAGCTTCCTTCGGTCGGGCCTCTCCCTATGGTGTTGATGGTGCCAGTGATGGGCCTGTTGTCGTTTTGACCTTCAGGCAGCGCAGTATTCTCTGCTGGTCTTCCTTCGTCACGCCAGTTCTGCATGAACCGGCTCAGCACCCCTCAGTGAATGAGTGCTTCGATCTCGTCTCGGAGTCGGAAGCACTCCTCGGTGTCGTGATCGTGGTCTCGGTGGAAGCGACAATACTTCCTAGAGCGTTGCCGAGCTTTTGAGTCCCGCATCGGTGGCGACGGTTGGAGATAGTCTCGGTATTCTATTTTCATGAGAATCTCAGACCGAGTAGCAGTGAGGGGGGTATAGTTGTGTACCTCCTTGGGAGTGTTCTTTGCCGAGGCGGTGATCTTGGTCGGGGCCGCGGTCTCGGACGAGGAGGACTCCTTAGCCGAGGCATGTTTTTCTCGCGGCGGGGTTCCTCGGGCGACCGCGTTCCTCGTGACGTCTCTTCTACCCCTTCGTAGGTTTTTTGGCGGTATTCCGCCGAGAAGCCATGGCCTCCTCGGCCTTTGTATACTCCCGAGCTCGGGCTAGCATCTTCGTGAAGTTGGTGGAGAAATTCTTCTCGAGGGACAAGAGGAATCTATAGGATTGAGCTCCTACTTTCAGTGCAGATATGGTGATCGACTAATCGAGCTCGCGGACCTCCCAGGTTGCGGTGTTGAAATGGTCAATGTAGTCCTTTTTGAGGGACTCTCTTTCTTTTTGCTTGATGTCAGGAAGAGAATCCGACGTTTTTCGTTGGCATCAACTGGCAGCAAAATTGGTAGCAAACTGCCTACCCAGCTGTTCGAATGACGACACAGTGCTCGGCTTCAGACCGGAGAACCAAAGCCGAGCTATTTCTTGGAGAGTTGCGGGGAAGGCCTTTCAGAGCACGACCTCCGAGGATCCCTGCAGCGCCATAAGGGCTCTGTAACTTTTCAAGTGGTCCAGGGGGTTGGTGGTCCCGTTTTAGGGCTCTATTTGAGGCATTTTGAACCTCGATGGGACCGGTTCGTTCTCAATCTGGCGGAAGAAAGACGATTTGGTGGTGAACTCTCAAACGCTCTCGCACCTTGCCCTCTGATCCTGGAGAGCTTCGATCTGTCGCTCACGTTTCTCGACCTTCTTGTCGAGTTCTTCGCGCAAAGAGATCGCCACGGTGGTCCCCTCCGGTATTGACTGACCCGAGGTCGATTCGGCTTTGGAAGGCTGCAGTCTTTTGTCATGATTCTTCCTTAGTAGCTCTCTTCGGGGGACGTCCGGGTTGAACCCTGGTGGCAACGCTGTCCTCCATTGTTGACCCTCGAGGAGTCATGGGGGTCTCGGCCTCGGAACACAGGTCCATCTGGAAAGAGCGCCGATGGAGCATAATCCTGCGGAGGTGGCACTGGAGGGGCCTCTACACGTTGCAGGCCTTGGATTGCTGCTGCCAGGGCCTGGACTTGCTGCACCAGCGTGTTGAATTGCTCTAGTTGGATCTGAGAAATTTGATTCGCCGGAGGCCTTGGTGGCGGGTTCTGGACTGAGTGGCCAGGACTTGGTGTGCGGTGCCGAGAGGAGAGGCTCCTCTACTCCTTAATCTCATGGTCACGACTCGGACCCTTCCTATAGCACTATCTATTGCTAGAATTTGGACCCGGAGGTGTCCGCGGACCGAGGAGGAGGAGCTTCGGCTAGCGGTGCGGCGGCGGACGGCTGACTCCGGCGGACCTGCAAGAAGCCAGTGGCCGGAGGTTCTGGCGCCGATCCTCCGATGCTTAAGTCAGATGGGGGTTTAATAGAGAGAAATAATGGAGAGAGGTAATGGGAAAAAGTAATGGTCGGGGAGGAAGAAGAGAAGAGATCCCTTGCCTAGAGCTCTCCCCCCTTTTATAGGGGAGGTGTAGCGGTTACCTATGATCGGGCGTGATTGCGTGAATCAAAGAATTATCATAACGACCCGAGATTTCGAGCTAGCTGGCGATCTGTTGAGATCGGGCGTATTCAAATGTTGACAGCCGTTGAGGCGAAAATCGCGGAATTTGATCCCGAATATGGAGGGCTTCATTTTCGGTGTGGTGGGGAGGTCTGCTTTTCCCTTTGACTAGGTCTTTCCTGGTCGTGAGGTCGACCAGGCTTAACTCTGCCGAGACTATGCCCGCAAAGGTCATATCGAGATCGAGGTCGTGAGCTCTGAGATCAGGTGCTCTGAGGTCGGGGGGCGCTCTGAAAGCATGTTCGTCGTTGTTGCATTCACTATCGAATGCCGACGGTTTGACCACACGCTTTGGGTGATCCATTTTTTCCCCAACAAAAATTATCTAAAAAGATTTTATTTTTTTATATAAAATAAATATTTAAAATTTTTCGATATTTCTAAATTTTTTATAAGAAATTATTTATTTATTTTTTGATAGTAAATCATTATTTATTCAACAAGACAAAGGTGCCTGTTTTCTTCTTTTTCAGATAACAAACATAGTTTTCGTCGTCTTCATCTGGATTCCATCCCGTACTCATGCTTGATGAAGGCTACCCGCCGCTCCACCAGCTCCAAAAAAAAAAACAAGTCCAAAACCTTGTCAAACCCTAGCTTGTTGAGAAAAAAAAACATGATCCTCCCTCTCCGTCTCAAAAAACTCCACCTCAAAGTTGACAGAACTCTGATGTCATTCTGGCATTAGGAGTCATAGGGATGAATTATACGGTAACCATAGTCCAGGGTTCCAAAATATTGCTTTGCATATATTCGGCCTATCCGGACGTCGGATCTATTGCTAGATGGTCATATCGATTAGTACAGAAAGTTGTTCTTGTGCTACCGGCTTAGATTCGAACCTATGGGGTCACACACATAGAAGTATTCTAGGTTGATTATAAAGGCTGATGGACGATTAAGAATCATCCAGGGATAATTTGGTCTATTCGATTGACAAATTATCCTAAATAAAATGTTGCTATAAAATAATTAAAGTAATTATTGGAGAATTTATTAGCAATTAAATTACTAATGAACTCAATTTGATTGAGTAATTGGAATCGAAAAGAGCCAAATTGAATTGGATTCAATTTGGGCTTCGTCAGGGTTTGACCTAATTGGATTAGGTTCAACCCAAGAGGATTGTGCTTAATTAGGATTTGACCTAATTAGATTAGGTTCAACCCAAGAAGATTGAGCATGCTTTATTGATGGGACTTAATCCATTTGGATTGGGTTTGATCCGAATCGTTCGGATCACAAAGTCCACATGTCACTATGTCAAGCATGGCGCCATGATTGAACTAATCTTAATGAGATTAAAATTTAAATTCAAACTAATGGCGCATGGGGACACGTGGAAAACATCAAGGAGCTTCATCTGATGGGGCAACATGAAGAGATGAAATCATGAAAATTTTTGGATAAAATCAAATCCTCTCTCTTCATGGCGCCATGACACATGTCATGCACTTCACCCGCCCATTGCCTTTTGAATTTGGATTTTGAATTCCAACTCCACCAAAACTCCACATGATCGTCTAACCAACCAGATTGTGGGCGTGGGAAGTGGAGGTGCTGGTGGAATGGGGCGACAATAAGAGGGGACTATCATGGGGAGGTCGGACACACCAAGAAATGCAAGCCTAGTCCATGCATTAAAATTTCAGCCTAAGGGTTTTAGGGTTCTTTGAGAAGA
>JAOXJJ010001100.1:846195-862026 GCA_025769935.1 Phoenix roebelenii | reverse complement strand
GAAAAGTTTAGAAGTAGTTGAAAAGTTTTAAAAGACCCAATTCACCCTCCCTCTTGGGTTGTCACCTTGGGCAACAATGGGGCCTCGGTAACTGATCATGTATTGTATATGATCGAATTGATAGAGCGCCTGAGCACTGTTGGATTTCCCCTATATGATCAATCGGGGAAAGATGCAATACTGAATTTCCTGCCAGGATCATACCGCCCATTTCTTACTCACTTTCGTATGACGAAATCTGTAGTAAATTATCACCAATTGTTGGATTTACTACAGATATTTGAAAAAGATCACCAGCTCTTAAAAGGGTCGGTGAATTTAGTGAAAGGTTCTTCTGGAGGGCGTCGTCCCTTTAAGAAAGGAAAGAAAAATAAGAATTAAAAGAAAAAGGTGCAACGTGCTAAGGGAAGTCAGACTAAGAAGGTGAAGGCTGATCAAAGTAAGGCAGAGTGCTTCTACTGTAAGAAGCAAAGGCATTGGAAGAAGAACTGTCCTTAGTACATTGCCTCTCTTGACCCAAACAGGCAAAAGAGAAAGATGCAATCAGTTGCTGATCAAGATACTTATATGCTAACATCTTGTAATTTCTCATTTTATGATAATTCGACTTAGATATTGAATACTGGAAGCCCATTTAATATTTGCAATTCATTGCAGGGACTTCAGGTCAATAAGAGATTTGGAGAAAGCGAAGGATTCCTGAACATTGAAGATGGAAGATCAGTTCCAGTTCTAGCTTTAGAAATTCTAAAACTTGTATTCAATTCTCATAAAATTATCCTAAATGATTGTCATTTTTGTCCTTTTCTATTGAATATAATTTTTGTAGGCCTTTTGGCCATGAACGGTTATGAGATTTCAATAAAAAAAATTATTGTGATATCATTATGAATGGTGTTACTGTAATGCATGAATAATTGAGTAATGGTATTTACATATTGTCACCGCCTGTTAATGTAATGTACAAGTCAAGTAAGCGCTCTAGAATTAATAATGTCACAGATGTCTACCTTTGGCATCATAGGCTAGGTCATATTAACAAGAACAGGATGAACAGGTTAAGTAAAGAGAAAATTCTCAATGTTAATGATTGTGAATCATTGACAACCTGTGAGTCATGTCTTCTTGCAAATCACCTTTTATCGAAAAAGGTGAACGAGCCAGTGATTTATTGACCCTTGTGCATTCTGATGGATGTGGGCCAATGAGCACAAATGCTAAAGATGGATATTCTTATTTCATTATGTTCACAGACGACCTTTCGACGTATGGTTATGTCTATTTGATGAAACATAAATTTGAATTATTTGAAATATTCAAACTATATCATAATGAAGTAGAGAAGCAAACTGAAAAGAGTATTAAAACTCTTCGATCAGATCGAGGAGGTGAATACCTCACTAGTGAGTTTTTGACATATCTATGAGAAAATGGAATTCTCTTCCAACGGACTCCTCCTGGTACATTGCAATATAACGGTGTATCAGAAGGAAAAAATCGAACTTTCTTAGACATGGTTCGGTCCATGATGGGCTATACAAGTCTATCGATATCCTTCTAGGGATATGCACTTGAGTCAGCCTGTTACATTCTTAATAAGGTTCCAAGTAAGTCTGTGAATAAAGCACCACATGAGATGTGGACAGAATGTAAATCGGTGCTCACCCACCTTAGGGTTTGGGGGTGTCCGGCCTATATCAAACGTTTGAAAGTGGACAAACTCGAAGCTAGGTCTGACAAATGTTTCTTTGTCGGTTATCCTAAAGAGACTAAGGGGTATTACTTCTATCTTGCTGAAAAACAAAAGTTGTTCATTAGCAATAGAGATGTTTTCTTGGAGAAGAAATTTTTTGGAGAAGGAAGTAATAGCTCTAATGTTGAATTTAAAAAAATTCAACATATAGAAGAATCAACACCAACCACTGAACATTTAGAATCTGAGTTGATTAGATCAAACCTAAAATCCATTATAGATGCACCATTAAGGCGATCAGGTAAAGTACCACGTCAACCGGACAGATACTACGGTTTCTTGATCCGGAACAGGAATCCTATCTAACTTGATGAAAACGAGGATCGGATCACCTATATGGATGCAATGCAGAGGTATAGCTCTGATAAATGGCTTGGAGCTATGCAATCCGAAATGTAGTCCATGAAGGTCAATGATGTATGGACATTAGTTGACCCACCCGAAGGAATAAAACCCATAGGGTGTAAGTTGATTTTCAAAAAGAAAAGGGGCGTAGACGGAAAGGTGGAAACCTATAAAGTCCGTCTGGTTGCCAAGGGATATCGTCAGCGTTATGGTATTGACTATGACGAGACGTTTTTTTCCATGGCAATGCTCAAGTCCATTCGGATTGTGCTTGTGATAGCAGCATATTTAGATTATGAGATCTGGCAGATGGATGTAAAAACCGTATTTCTAAATGGAGATTTAGAAGAAGAGGTGTATATGATACAACCTAAAGATTTTATATCTACAGATAAATCTAAAGTATGCAAGCTTTAGAGATCCATTTATGGATTAAAGCAAGCTTGTCGGAGTTGGAACATATGTTTCGATAAGATGATCAGAACATATGGCTTCATTAAGAATGAATAAGAACCTTGCATTTATAAATGGGCAAATGGTTTAGTGATTTCTTATTTTGTATATGGATGATATTCTCTTAATCAGAAATGATATCCCTGCATTACAGGGAATAAAAGTTTGGCTTTCATCTCAATTTGCCATGAAGGATTTGGAAGAAGTATCTTACATCCTAAGGATGAAGATCTATAGAGACAGATCTAAAAGATTGCTTGGATTGTTCCAATCCACGTACATTGATATTGTGTTGAAAAAGGTTCAGCATGATTAATTCCAAGAAAGGCTATCTTCTGATGGGCCATGGAATTAACCTCTCCAAGAAGGATTGTTCGACAACTCTTCAGAAAAGAAAGAGTATGGATAGAATTCCATATGCTTCGGCAGTGGGATCTGTAATGTACGCCATGATATGTACTAGACCAGATGTGGCATATTCACTAGGGATAGTGAGTAGATACCAGTCTGATATAGGTAGCAACCACTGGAAGGTTATAAAAACCATCCTTAAGTATTTGAAAAATACTAAGGACCAGTGGCTTGTCTACGGTGATACTGACTTGAAACTTGTTGGATACACTAATTCTAGTTTTCAGTCAGATCGAGATGATAGCAAGAGCGTGTCCGGTTATATATTTATCCTGAAAGGTGGTGATGTCTGCTGGAAGAGTTCCAAGCAGCATACAATGGCAGATTCAACATGCAAAGCAGAATACATCGCAGCATCTGATGCTGCCAAGGAAGCTGTATAGATGCGGAAGTTCATCACCGAGCTTGGAGTGACATCTTTCATTGATGGTCCAGTTTCTATATTTCATAATAGCATTGGAGCCATAGCTCAAGCGAAGGAACCTAAAGCGCATCAGCGGACCAAGCATATTCTACGGTGCTATCACCTGGTTCGTGAGATTGTAAAACAAGGCGTCATTAATCTTCAGAAGATTGATACAAAAGAAAATCTGGTTGACCCATTTACTAAAGTCCTCGGTATCAAAGAGTTCAACGACTACAAGTCGAAGATGAGTATACGAGATTGTACCGATTGGCTTTAGTCTAAGTGAGAGTTGTTGGAAATTGTATCCTAAAAGTCAATCATCTGCCTGTTGATGATTGAATTTATATATGAATTGATTTGATTAATAAAATATTATTTGGCATTATTCATCATTTTATTTATACATCTTTAAATGAACTCTTGTTATGAAGTCCTTAGGACTCTTTTATGGTAAAGAAGGATTTATCTACGAGTTTTTAAAATAGTTCGCGACCAAATGATGTGCAGTTACTAGAACGACAACATTATCGAAATTAGGTTGTTGTATAACATATACGTTGGTTGTCCTCTTAACCAAGGAGTGTAGAGATACTGATATAATACACAGGTGAAGTATAGAAGTACACTTCATTGAATGTGACCATTCCGGAATGCTCTGCTATCGAGAGATGTTCCGAGTAGATGTGGATATATGTGTCCCTTAGACCTGAGATCACCACAGTGATTAGCAAGCAACTCATTGTAGTTTAGTACCGGACTAGCTGAATTTCTAATTCAGGGATGGAAGGTCACTGGGTGCAGTCAAGTACTTGCAAAATCGATGTGTGAGTCAAGATGGAATTGACCCCTCCTGGTGACAGGAGATAATGCCCTTGTGTTTAATTTAGCAAAACCTTGCCCAGGGTAATCGTTGTGAGTAGTCACGAAATTTTTAAAGTTGAATCACAGAGTGGATGTACTATTACAGAGCTGACAGAACTCTGATGTCATCCTAGCATTAGGAGTCATAGGGATGAATTATACGGTAACCATAGTCCGGGATTCCAGAATATTGCTTCGCATATATTCGATCTATCCGGACGTCGGGTACTATTGCTAGATGGTCACATCGATTAGTATAGAAAGTTGTTCCTGTGCTACCAGCTTAGGTTCGAACCTATGGGGTCATACGCATAGAAGTATTTTAGGTTGATCATAAAGGCTGATGGACGATTAAGAATCATCTAGGGGTAATTTGATGAATTCGATTGACAAATTATCCTAAATAAAATATTGTATAAAATAATTAAAGTAATTATTGAAGGATTTATTAGCAATTAGATTGCTAATGAACTCAATTTGATTGAGTAATTGGAATCGGGAAGAGCCAAATTGAATTGGATTCAATTTGGGCTTCATCAGGGTTTGACCTAATTGGATTAGGTTCAACCCAAGAGGATTGTGCTTAATCAAGGTTTGACCTATTTAGATTAGGTTCAACCCAAGGAGATTGAGCATGCCTTATTGATGGGACTTAACCCATTTGGATTGGGTTTGATCCGAATCGTTCGGATCATAAAGTCCACATGTCACTATGTCAAGCATGGCGCCATGATTGAACTAATCTTAATGAGATTAAAATGTAAATTCAAACTAATGGCGCATGGGGACACGTGGCAAAAATCAAGGAGCTTCACCTGATGGGGCGACATGAAGAGATGAAATCATGAAAAATTTTGGATAAGATCAAATCCTCTTTTTTCATGGCGCCATGACACATGTCATGCACTTCACCTGCCCATTGCCTTCTGAATTTGGATTTTGAATTCAAACTCCACCAAAACTCCACATGATTCTCTAACCAACCATATTGTGGGCGTGGGAAGTGGAGGTGTTGGTGGAATGGGACGACAATAAGAGGGGACTATCATGGGGACATCGGACACACCAAGAAATGCAAGCCTAGTCCATGCATTAAAATTTCAGCCTAAGGGTTTTAGGGTTCTTTGAGAAGAGCTCTTGGGTGGCGCATCCCTTGCTGATTCCAGAGGTTGTGAAGTCTTCTTCCTCTTCTCCAAATCCTCCATCTTCTTTCTCCTTGAAGCTTCAAGTGTTGGCAACTTCAAGAACAAGGAAGATCTACAGCCAAAAACAGTGTTTTGTGCTAGCTAGCACTCCTGCAGAAACAAGATCAATCTGGAGCTTCGCGTGGATCATTTGTAGAGGCCGGACGATTGTGTGGCAGCGAAGCTTGAGCATGAGATCCATTTATCTCTATTTTCATAAAGGTATGAATCTGGATATGATGATATACTAGTATTTGATAGGGTGCAATCTACCAAGGTTCATACCTCTATTGGGGCTCCTCACGGAGTAATCTCCAGATCCTATTCAATGGGCATTCGAAGATTGATTGACATATTCAGAGATTAGTTGAATCTAATTTAGTTATGTTTAAAACTTAACTGGGGATATTTCTTTCAGATCTTTTATTAATCATGCATAATAGTTTTTGCATAATTGTTTGAACGGTCCTTATATATGAAATATGATCTCTGTTGCATGCTAGAATTAAAATGATTAATTCGATCTCTTCGCTGTGTTTTCAAAATATAAGAACTACGTATGGCTTGATCCCCCTTTTGAAGGGTTATGTAGGCAACCTGAATAGGTGCAGCCATGGATTTTTGAAAAGTTTTTAATTATCAGCATGCAACTTTTTGTAGATCCTTTCACTATTCACCAGTGGTTCGGTGTCGAAACTAGTTTTTCAAATTACATGTCAACAAAGCCAACAAATAATCACATTGATGGGGCCAGATTATAGTCGTACTGAGAGTACATACATATGAAACAAATTCATAATTTACACAGTCATATTTTTCAAATTTCATAAACTAATGCAGCATATATAAAAAAAGATTTACTAAGAATAAAACATGCCTGACCCGTTTGACTAAGTATAAAACAGATATAACAATCATATTCAATAAACTAATTATCATTTTCTAAAATTCGAAAAACACACATTGAAGCATTAGGTTACTTAACTCTTTTTGCTTCAAAATTCTACTTCCATTAGACGGATCAGATTCACCTGCTTTAATGTCATTAAAATATAATTAACTTTTATCAATATCTTAAAAACCAAGCAAAGTCAAAAATTAAAATGCTATTGGGGATACGGCCTAATACCCAAATTCGGATGAAAGAAAAGCAAGATCTATCATGTGGTAGTGCCCGACTGCCCAGGTGGGTCCGAGCAAGGTAAACTCAACTGGTCAACTTCAAGCATGATATAAGTGACTCAATGAAGATCAATAGTAGTCGAATTTCAAAAAGATCAGGCAAGAGCTAAGGTAATGGGCTGGTCTTCTGTCCGAGTATCGAGATAATTTAGAGCCTCCACACTAGATCAATTTGGATTTGAGGAAAGAGTGTTAGGGCTTTGAGCTAAGGCTCTTGGGTCTAGCTTAGAGAAAGATAGAGGAAGAAGAGAGAGAGAGTCTAAATCTGGATTCAATCAGAAGTCTCGGTTTGGTCTATCATAGTGGCATAAATTATCACTATATCTGGTCCATGCATCATGAAGAGAAATTAACAACTAGGGAAGAACAATATTTATATATATAAGGATTAATAAATAAATAAAGAAAACTAAAAATGGGAAGAAAAAATGAGAACTAAGAAGAAGAAGAAGAAGAGAAGGAAGAGCGAGAAAAGAAGGAAGAGAGGAGGGGGAAGAGGAGAAAAAAATGTCCGGTGGTGGGTGTCAGGTATCCGGCAATCAGTCACGGTGGAGTTAGCAGTGGAGACGGCAACGACTGTAATAGCAGCCGACGGAGGTAGCAAGATCGAGAAGAAAGTATCGGTTTAGCCCAAAAATAGGAGAATGGGGCTCAATTTAGGGTTTGCTTGTCAGATAACCACATAGAGGAGGTGAAGGGTTTACCAAGGGCGGTGGCCGCCACTGGAGCTCAATCGAAGACAGTTCGTTCCAACGGTTTTATGGTAGCGATGCTCGAAATATGCGAAGAAAAGCAAAAAGAGAAGATCTTGAGTGGTGGCGGTCGGTCACGGCAGCACAACAGTGATCAATCACCAAAAAAGAGAAAATTTAAACGTGGACTTTTGGAAAGTTGAAGTCAGCTTAATGGGAAGATAAGCACGGTGCACTGCAATAGTGGCAATTAGGAGCAACCCGAACGGCCGAGCACCTGCTCCATGTCGGACTCCTGAAGTCCCCTCTAGCCACAATTATCGTGGCTTTATCGACTCAACAAAAAGGGAGAACAGGAATCGTGATCGCCTCCTCTACTTCAACCTTTTTTTTTTTAAGTTACAGAGAAAAGTCAGTTGGGCCTGCCTCCAAAATAGACTTAATTAAGCGAGGTCTCACAGTTGATGCACGAGCTGACTATGGCCAAGAACACGCGCTCTCGGAGATGAAGCTGCCACAGTGGAAGTAGACGAGAATGAGGAGCTTCTCGGAGGGGTTGGAGATGTAGAGTCACGCGGATACGTTGGTGTTGCGCCTACAAAGACATCCATAGAGATGACGCGGGTGGTGAGGTTGAAGCGGGTAGGTGTGATGTCAGTGCTGAAGAGGCGTTCGATGCGGCTGTCTTCTTGGGAGCTGAGGATAACTATGCTGCCGTTCTTTTTATCTATTTGTAGCCTGGTTCTTGGAGCCTAGTCCTATCGGATTCGACAATAAAGTTTCCGATGGAATTCTAGGTTATTAATAAACATCATAATATTTCCCATTTGGTGGTATTCTACCGATGCCTGCCATGTACATCTGTCTTGTTCCTATATCGTTTTTTGGAAGAGTTGTTTTGTAAGAGAGAATTCACAATTAAAATGTTTTCTTTTATTTTTCATAGCTTTTCACCCCAACAAGTTTTCATTTTTCATCCATAGTAATTGATGGTGTTGCTGGAAATTGGACCCGGGGCGGCCGTCGGCTGAGAAGGAGGAGCTTCGACGAGAGTTGGCGGGTGGCGGTCCGTCGGCGAGCGGCGTCCTCCGGTGGGCCTGCAAAACGTCGGTGGCCGGAGTTTTCGGCGCTGGCCCTTCGATGCTTAAGTCAGAAGGGGGCTTAATTTGGAGAAGAAGATGGACTGTAAGTAAAAGTCCCAAGCCCTCCCTTGAGAGGAGGAAGCTCCTTTTCCGAGGGAGAAGCTCCCCTTTTATAGGGGGAGTGCCAGGGTTACTTGTGATGTGACTGGACAAATTAATGGATTACCGTCACGATTTGACGTGGGCGTGGAAGTAATGAGTTGCCGTGGATGGCCTGTTCCCATCATGAGAGGAGATGGCGTGCAGCCAGAGCTTTCTTGTGGCGCGTAGTGCAGTCCATTCTTAGAAATGGTGAGGCGTTGACAGTCGTAGCAGGGTATGGCCTCTGGTTGATATGTTGTGGCATGGCCGGCAAGTAAAGCATAGTGTGGTGAGGCTGCAACAGGGCATGGCCGCAGCATGTGGACGATGAGGTCGGCCTTCTGAGGTCAGCTCGGCCTTTTGTGATTAGCCTTCTGTGCTCGGCCTTCTAAGCTCGGTAGCCTGTATGAGCTCGGCCTGGATGAGCTCAATAGCCTTCTGTGCTCGGCAGCCTTCTGTGCTCGGCCTTCTGAGCTCGGCAGCCTTCTGTGCTCGGCCTTCGGAGCTCAGTCTGCATGAGCTCGGTCTTGCTGTCGGATTTGGGTGCTTTAATTGTACTTGTGGGGTGGTCCATTTTTTCCCCCAACACTACCCCCGACTTCCGAGTTCAAGCCGCTTTTTGGCTCGGGAGAAGAAAGTAGTCCAGTTGTCGATCATACTGTAATATAGCCAAATATCTATGGAGATGTACGTGCTAAGTAGGGTGTACCTCTCATGCAGTTGGAGTTAAGTGCTTCAGGTCGACTCAGCGGCCTTCTTTAGGTTGTGGTCGACTCAGCAGGATGCCCCCACTTAGATCGGGACGTGTTGTCGTAGAAGGCGTCGAATGTCGTCGAATATCGTCGAATGTCGTCGAAGTGTCGTCGAATGGCATCGAATATCATCGAATGTCGTCGAATGGCATCGAATGTCGTCGAATGGCGTCGAATGGCATCGAATATCATTGAATGACGTCGAATGTCGTTGAATGGCGTAGAAGGGTCGACTCAGCAGGGTGCCCCCACTCAGATCGGGACGTGTTGTCGTAGAAGGCGTCGAATGGCGTCGAAGTATCGTCGAATGGCGTCGAATGTCGTCGAATGGCGTCGAATGGCGTCGAATATCATCGAATGATGTCGAATGTCGTCGAATGGCGTCCCGAGCTTGGTCGGGGCATCATTGGAGACACATACAAGAGACGGACTTCGTCCGTTGGCGATCATGCGCCCTTATTCGGAGCGAGGCGACGTTGGAGATAGAGATACCCGTAGGTCATTTTTTGGATTCTTCAACCTGGAAATAGATAAAATATTAAAATTATTTGAAGCCAAAGTAGCATTCTGTACCTTTTGGAGATATTTTGTTGGCTTCCGAACTTCGAAGTCCCTCAGGATTTGGCTTAGCACCAGCTTTCTTTGGCTCGATTTTCTGGGAGAGGTGTTCCGCGCTCGGGCTTCGGAGCTCGGCAGTCTTCTGAGCTCGGCAGCCTGCTGAGCTCGGCCTTCTGTGTTCGGCAGCCTTCTGAGCTCAGCAGCCTTCTGAGTTCGACAGCCTTTTGAGCTCGACATTCTGACCTCGGCAGCTTTCTGAACTCAGCAGCCTTCTGAGCTCGGCAGCCTTCTGAGCTCGGCAGCCTGCATAAGCTCGGTCTGAATGAGCTCGGCAGCCTTCTGAGCTCAGCAACCTTCTGAGCTCGGCAGCCTGCATGAGCTCAGCCTGCATGAGCTCGGCGGAGGCTTCGGTGATGGCGACGCACTGAAGGAGAGCAACGTCGCGGGCGCCGTCCTGAGAACTTACACCCGTGAGGAGGGAGTACATGCTGGTTTCTTACTTGCTGCCGGAAGACAGAAGAGTTTGAAGGGCAACGGGATTTAATGGGGCTGTACCCTTTACTACAGATGCTTACAATCCCATTTTAAAGCTCCATAATTCTCCTCCTCCAGACCTTAGCTTTTATTTTTCTTCCCCTCCAACTCGTTGGCGTGAGACTCGGGCTACTACTTCTTACTGGTTTTTCCCACGTCCCACATTGTTGCAGCGGGAGCCGTGCCTGATTTGAGATGGCTCGGGTGAAAGTTTCTTCCTCCGCTTAACATGAACCCGTGGAGGTGGCACAGGAGGGGCCTCCACTTGTTGCAGGCTTTGGATTGCAATGGCTGGCGCTTGGACTTGCTGCACCAACGCGTCGAACTGCTCGGATTGGACTTGTGGAACTTGATCTACCGGAGGTTCTGGTGGTGAATTCTGGACTGAGCGTCCGAAACTTGGAGCATGATGCCGAGAGGCATTAAAGACTCCTCTGCTCCTTAGTTTCATGGCCACAACTTGGGCCCTTCCTCTAGCGCTAACTGTTGCTGGAAATTGGATCCGGGAAAGGCCGTCAGTTGAGAAGGAGGAGCTCTGGCGAGAGTTGGCGGGTGGTAGTCCGTCGGCGAGCGGCGTTCTCCGGTGGACCTGCAAAAAGCCAGTGGCCAGGGTTTCCGGCGCTGGCCCTCCGATGCTTAAGTCAGAGGGGGGCTTAATTTGGAGAAGGAGATGGATTGTAAGTAAAAGTCCCAAGCCCTTCCTTGTAAGGAGGAAGCCCCTTTTCAGAGGGAGAAGCTCCCCTTTTATAGGGGGTACCAGGGTTACCTGTGATGTGACTGGGCGAATAATGGGTTACCGTCACGATTTGACATGGGCATGGAAGTAATGAGTTGCCGTGGATGACCCGTTCCCATCATGAGAGGAGATGGCATGCAGCCAGAGCTTGCTTGTGGCACGCAGTGCAGTCCATTTTTGGGAATGGTGAGGCGTTGACAGTCATAGCAGGGTATGGCCCCTGGTTGATATGTCGTGGCGTGGCCAGCAAGTAAAGCATGGTGCGGTGAGGCTGCTGCAGGGCATGGCCGCAGCATGTGGACGATGAGGTCGGCCTTCTGAGGTCAGCTTGGTCTTCTGTGATTAGCCTTCTGTGCTCGATCTTCTGAGCTCGGTAGCCTGCATGAGCTCGGCCTGGATGAGCTCAACAGCCTTCTGTGCTCGGCCTTCTGAGCTCGGCAGCCTTCTGTGCTCGGCCTTCGGAGCTCGGCCTGCATGAGCTCGGCAGCCTGCATGAGCTCGGCAGCCTTCTGTGCTCGGTCTTCGGAGCTCGGCCTGCATGTATTCGGTCTGGATGAGCTCGGCAGCCTGCATAAGCTCGGCCTGCATGAGCTCGGCCTTGCTGTCGGATTTGGGTACTTTAATTGTACTTGTGGGGTGGTCCATTTTTTTCCCCCAACAGATGGTTATGAGAGTGATTTTGCAGATGATGCATCCCAAAAATTGATAGTCATCTAATTATCATGACTTTGAGTAATAACAGCCTTTAAGGCAACGAAGATTGAACCAAATTCTTCTTATTTAGTTACACACAATCATTACAACATCTTGGTTTGTTATTTGGGCTCTAACGGAACTTTCTCGTGACGAGGCCCAGAACCTAGCCCGATCCCATTTATTATTATATCGCCGTCAACCCGCTGCTCACGAAAGAAATCCGCCAACCGCGCCATCATCTCCAGCGCCTTGTCGCAGCCAGGATTTAACAGATGAAACACGTGGTCCTCGCCCTCGGTCTCCAGCAGCTCCACCACCCCTCTCCACCCACTCCCCCTCAACGCCTTGCAATACGCCCTTCCCCTGTCCCTCAGCACATCCCTCTCCGCCGTGACCACCAGCACCCTCCCACACCCCAGCCCCGCTAGGCTCGGCGCCCCCTCCGCCATTGGGTTTATCTGCGGGTCGTCGCTCTCCGCCGCGCTCCCCCACACGAAAGGCCACAGCCGGTCGAGCATCTCCGCCTCCAGAAACGGCTTGTCAACCCGGTCCTTCTCGCAGCCCATCCGATCCGACCCCCAGAAGTACGGGTGTATCAGCATCAATCCTTCGATCTTCGCCTCCGCCCGCATCGCCATGTTGTGAGCGATGTTCGCGCCGGCGCTGTCGCCGGCCAAGAACACGCGCGAGAATTCCCCCCGCTCGGCGAGCCAAGGCACGGGCCCAGGCCCCTCGGCGTGGGACGCCACCCACTGGAGCGCGCGCGCCGCGTCCTCGTAGGCCCCCGGGAGCGGGTGCTCCGGCGCCAGACGGTAGTCCACCGACACGGCGATCACCCTGGCTTCGACCACGAGGGAGCTGACGAAGTTGTGGTAGACGGCCGAGAAGGCGCTTTGGGAGCAGAAGCCGCCGGCATGGTAGTAAAGGACGACGGGGAGCTTCTGGGAAGGGCCGAGGGAGGTGAGGTCGGGGAGGAAGAGACGGGCGGATAGGTTGGTGTCGGGGTCGATGAGGACGTCTTCGGAGGTGACGCCGGTGGCAGGGTCGAGGGACGGTGGGACGAAGACGTCGCTGCCGAAGAGGCGTTCGATGCGGCCGTCCTTGTAGGTTCGAATGAGGGGGAGGAGTTCGACAGCGATTTCCTTGCCGGGATCCATCGAGTTTGAAGGGTTTGGGTTTGGGAAGGGATGGGAGCTACGAAGAAACAAGATGGGTCTAGTTGAATTCTCCTCCTTCGATCGGTTATTAATATCAATGAGTCGTCTGAAAATTAATAGGATTGAACCAATGCATTTTTTTTTTTTTTTTGATTGGATACCCGTCTACATACCGTGAGCTATTGGCTTGGTGTGAACTGCCTCTTTTCTTATTTTTAGCCAAAAAAAAAACTCTCTTATCTTGAACAGAACACCTCACCAGCCACAAAATTCCTTGTTTTCTTGTCATCCATCGTTCTCGACCATTGTCAGTGTGATGCCGTCGGACTGAGGGAAATTAAGGTTGGTCCCACAAATTTAGACTCTAGCGTCATTCCTTGCGTGCACCACGTTCTGGTGTCCGCACATTTCAATTACGGCGATGGGGCGGAGTTACTGTCGGTAGTTATATTGGGTGGTCATCAAATTCCTTTTATTAATACTCTTATACAGCCCATTCCAACGTATTGTGAAAATAAAGTGGCAATATACATTGATAAACGCATAAAATATCGAACAAAACTAATCAGATTATCATGAAATATCACCATATTAGGAGAATGGTGAAAAAAGGTAAAGTAGTTGTGGAATATCTTTCAACTGAATTTATGTTGGCAGATTTATTTACTAAGCTATCAAAACAAAGAAAACTATTCAAAGCTTTAATTAAAGGAGATGGCATTATTACCAATTAATTGAAATCAACTGATCGTAGCCTGCTCCAGTTTTGAAAATCGGGGTTCAAAGGAAATTTAATTGGTTAAGATCCATTGAAATGATAACAATCAGGTTACGTTTCTAGTGCATGATTTGGAGCTAGGGGTTAGTATTATAGTTTCAAAAGGAAGAAATTCCATCTCTACATATTACACTGTTAATTCGCAACAAAGTAAGGTTGAACCAACAAACCCATACCTTTGGGGGAGTGATAAAGAGGCTGTGAACACTTCTGATGGGATTGTCAGGTTGCTTCTTACAAACCACGATAAAATTCTAAAGCACTTGCTAAGCTGGGATAAGCACATGACCTATAACGTGTTACCTTAAAAGAACTAATGAATCTCTATATAATGTGAACAAATCTAGAATCTTATATGAGATCAAGATTTTATCTTCTCATTTGCTTTTGATTTTGTTTAACCACAGGTTCAAGGATATCTACCTATGACTATATATTGTGCATATAGCCTTTTATTTTTTTTAGTTTATTTTATTTTTATCTCTTTACCTCTTTTTTAACTTTTTTTATTATTTTCAGAAAATAGTGAGGAATATTGTAGTATTTTCTAAAAAAATAAAATCAAGGTTTGGCGATGCGGTTAAAAGGCATAACCGATGGGCATCGTTTATTTCTGTGGGCAAACGATTTATATGGATGCTGCATTTGTGAAAACTAGGGGATCTGCAAGCACGGCTTAGAATGATGCAACTAACGGTTTCTTGTGCCACTCGTATTTTTCCTTTTTTTTTGGTATTTGTCTTGGATATTGCACTTCTATACTTAACAATTATAAGGAATTATGATTTGTTTAAGCCTGTCGAAAAAGATGTCTCCTCCCAAAAGGGGCATGTCACTTCGATAATAAACATTGGGTTGTTATATATATCTGGCAAAATAAGACAAGAGTGTTTTATTGTGCTTTTCTTGTATTCTTTTGACTATGAAGGTTCAAATTGATTCATCTTTGTCTAAGTATGCAGATTTAGAAGAAAAATATTAGAGTCGGGCATTGTATCTTGGAGGTAGGTTTTCCGAGCATCGGCCTGCAAATTTTGGATTACGGTCTTAGAATGTAGTAGAATGGAGCGCTTAGAATATAGGAGAAACTAATGATCGGTCCATTTTTTGACCGATCTCTAATGTTTAATCCCTGTTGACCAGTTGTTTAACAACCGGTCCAGCTATATTTCAATATTTCATTATAAAACGTAAATGCCCCTATGGCCCTACCTTACTGATATCCCATTTCCACCTCTCCCATTACCTAAGAAGAGGAGAAAAAAAAAGGGTCGGGCCAGCCCCCTCCCGCGGCCGTGCCGCCGAAAATGCCCTCGCCCCTTTCCACAGCCTTGCCGTCGGATATGCCCCCGCCCTCGCCCCCTCCTGCGGCCGTCACCGGCCATGGTCCGCCCTCCTCCCGCGTCCACCGCAGCCCGGCCCCTTTCCGGCCTCGCGGGAGGAGAAATGTTCTTCGTTGGCCAACCGCAGCTACCGGTGGGGGCAGCCCGACCCCCTTCCAGGCCCCCTCCTACAGCTGCCATGGCCTGACCCCCTTTCAACGCCGCCAGTTTACGGGAGGAGAAGAAAGAAGAAGGGAAGAAGAGAAGAAAAAAAAGAAAAAGAAAAAAAAAAGAAAGAAAAGGAAAGAAAAAGAAGAAAAGAAAAGAAAAACAGAAGAAAAGGTATAATAATTTAATATAATAATAAATTATTTAACATAATATATCAATGTATTATGATATAATGTAATATAATATTATATTTATAGTATGATACAATAATAAATATATAAAATATTATAATTATTAGTGTAAATTAATTTTTTATTCTTCTAATAACCATTTACCTCTCTAACAAATTTTCTAACTAGATGATAAAATTGATTAAATAATTACTAATATTTTTATTTATTTATTTATTTAGATCAAATTATTTATCACTCACTTATTTTTTTTATTTATTTTATTTATTTATTTATTTATTATTTTATTTTATTAAAATATAGAGGGTCGCCGGCTATAGATGGTTGCCGGCATGGTGGCTGCCACCGTGGGCAACCATGAGCTTCCAAAACAAAAAAAAAAGAAGAAGAAGAAGAAAAAGGAATATAGGCGGCGACGTTAAGAGG
>JAOXJJ010001100.1:802346-843219 GCA_025769935.1 Phoenix roebelenii | reverse complement strand
ATTCAACCGAACTAGACTGGTTCAGTCCTGATGTCACTATGCTTCAATAAAATCCTCATATTTTGAGGCATCATCCCATCTACTGGCAGCAGCACAGATATTAGATAGTACAACACAGCAACCAGATTGCTGATGCTCTAGTTTGAGAACTTGACTCCTCACTTCATCTACAATTCCGATCTCTATGTGAATCCTACAAGTACCAAGAAGGCACCCAATACCATCACATCTGGCTTCATTGTCATGCTTCTGACGATCCCTTCTGCCTCTTCCAACAACCCTGCTCGAATCGACAAATCAACCATGCAACCATAATGCTTCATCTCAGGCTGAACCCCATAAACTTTTGACATATTGACAAAGTACCTGCACCCTTCATCCACCAACCCAATGGGCTTTGCACTCTTCTCCAGTTGCATCACTTTAAAGAGGTGCAGTGCCTTCATGAACCTGTTACTCTGCATAGCCCGAAATCATGCAGCTCCAAGAAACCACACCTCTTTCTGGCATTAGATCAAATAACTCCCTCACCAAATCCAGCCGCCGAAGCCGGTCGCCGTCGGCGAGCTCGCAGAGGCACACCACGCATCCCGGCTCATCTCGTTCCCCCTCCGCGGCCGCCGACGGCAAGGCCTCGTAGGCGAAGGGGCGTCCGGAGGAGGCCACGACGACGAGTCCGGCGAGGCCGGACCCAGCAGCGGAGAAGAAGGGATCGTCGGCCGCGGCGGAGGAGGGGTGGAGGCGTAGGAGGCCGAGGGAGTGGAGGAGGCAGAGGAGGAGGGAGCGGAGGTAGGAGACCCACCCGGCGGCCGCCACGACGAGAAGGATCGGGATGGAGTCGCTGGAGGCGTCGTGGAGTCGGGTTCGGGAGCTCCATTTCTTTCCCCCTTCTCCATTCCTTCTTTTAATTTAATTTCTTTCTTAATTTAATAATTATTATAGAGCGAAGAATCGTGAGAAAGAAAGAGGGAGAAGAGGCGGAGGGCGTCTGGGGCGGCGGTGGGGAAGAGAAAGAGGGCCTTGAAGGTGGCATTAAAGAGGAGGAGGAAGGGGGATGGGTGGGAGAGGAAGAAGTCGGAGGAATAAGATTATTTTGAAAGGAAAAAATTAGTTTTCCGGCGTACCTAAAAATAGCTCTTTCGAAAAGCTTCATACCAGAGCTTTTTTTTTAATTATTTTTAATTTTTAAAAAAAATTAAAATAATTTTTTTAAAATTTTTACCAAACATTCTTTTCATAAAAAATATTTTTGAAAGATCAAAAAGTATTTTTTTAGCTCTACAAAAACTCCCAAAATAGAACCTAAAGCCCCATTATACACGTCGCGAGTGGGTTGGTCCCTTGAACTTGAGCTATAATATAGATGTTCAAGTATTCGGACTCAAACAAACTTGGACTCTAAAATTCAAGCTCAGGGTTAGGTCGTGCAGCCCGGCTCCTTTAAATCCCAAAGTATTAGTTACATTTTCCTACTTTTGCTAAAAATGATGCAACTAGTATCGCACTGTCATGCTTTATGATTCTTAAACTTGATTTTACATGCACGTGCAAGATGAGTGGAACTGCTTCCTTTTTTCATTTTCAACTTTATATTCGCCTTTTGACATTAATCACAACAACTTTCTAATCTTTGGCTGTTCAAATGACTGAGGTAAGACTATCTAATCTCACTTTGTGCACTAGCTTAATCACTCATATAAAGTAACATAAACTTACACATCTAAATATATCTAAATTATGCCAAACTTTAGTTTGTCTGCCAGCTTGATGTGTTAATAGATTTTTTTTTCTTCATTCATTGTTGGCTTACCATTTTTGTAAAATAGAAATTGTTCTATGTAATCTTGGTATGATCTCATTGAGGGACGAAGGATTTATCTTCCTTGGCACAACCTATCATGTGATTGCGCAGTGATCACTTCGAGAGTTGTGCATATAAAAAATAAATTATGCTATTAAATGCATCTTAGTATTTTTAAATTGTTTATATTTCAAAAAATATATTTTATATTTGATCCACTATAAATTTTGGAAACTTACTACATTGTAAGTTCATTACCTCTTTTCTATTTTTTTTTCAGATGTAGCAGAGTAGACAGGGCTTAGGGCCGATTTGAGGAGTTTTTTTCCGAATAAATTGGATTTATACATGACTTTATTAGTAATGATTGTGGACTATTTCTTTTAAATAAACGTATTAGATTATTTGTTTTACCACTATCTAAGTTTGGAATAACATAAAAAAGGCAGACCTTGCATGTTATGTGGGGTTAAACTCTAGGGATATGCGACTGTCCACCACATGCTTGGCTTGGGCCATCGACTCGAGGTGTGACAGATAAAGAAATTAATAAATAAGAAAAAATATAGGAAGAAGAGGGAAGAATTTAAAAGCAGAAGAAAACAAAGGAAGAGGAAGAGAGGGAAGAATTTAAAAGCAGAAGAAAACAAAGGAAGAGGAAGAGAGGGAAGAAGGAAAAGAAGAGGAGAGATTGGGAGTGTGTGCTGAGGATCTAGCAGTCGGGTATTATAGAGCTAACGGCCTTTGCGGCAGCGACAAAGACCAAGGACGGCATCAACGGCTGGGGACGATGGCGGTTTGAGAACATGCTGATTGAAGACAGACCAAGATCTCCTGTTGGGTTAAAATCGGGAGTTAGGGGCTCTTCGGCTTAAGGAGGAATAGAGGAGTAAAGAAGGGAGCTCACCGGCAAGAGGCAGAGATGGCAAATTTCGGCGGACGATAGTGGATTCCGGTGAGAATAGTAGCGGCAATACCCAAAAATAGGGCAAAATAGAGCAACAGTGGGTTTTTAAAGGGAGAAGGGGTTTTGGGTGGCGGCGCTCGGCTATGGTGGCACGACGACCATTAGATAAGAGGGGATGTGGTGGATTTTTAAAAATATTTTTGGAAGAGATGAACTCAGCTTAACAAGAAGATAGAGCCAGCTATCGGTAGACAACGACCCAACAGCAAACGACCGTTCGCACTAACCCCGTAGAGTTGTCATTGGCCACAGCTCCGCGGCCCTAATCACAACGGCTGAGGAATCGAACGGAGGATCGCGTTATCCTCTATTCTTATCTTCTTCTTTTTTGAATTTTATACTGAAGTCGGTTAAGCCTGCCGACTTTAATCCAATATGGGTCCAATTTGGACGGGTAATCACAACATGTGATGCTAAACCAAGCACTTTGATATGGAGAACATCTATCACTCTACCTCTCACCCTGTATTTCAAAGATTAAAAACAAATACGGAGATAAAAGAAGGGAGCTAGAGAGAGTGATTATGTAAAATAAATTACAAGGTTTTGCTTTTGTGCACATGAAAATTTCCTTCTACAAGTATAAGATAAGGAAGATGGTTAAGCATAAAGTTGTTATTGCAGCAGTAGTAGATCTAAGATTATATGAATGAAATGAACGCCCCAAACATTTCCTATATGTACAATATCTATCATCTTCCACATCAAAGAAGATGCTCTAAAAACAACATGGCAATAAGAGAGAAAGCCAAAGTTGATTTCGAAATATTGTAGGAAATACCATTGTTCTCACACGCTAAATTGCTAAATTAGTTGCCTAGAATTCAAGATTTGAGGGTAGAGAGACAATGCTCTACTAGCCCAACCCAAGCACCACTTGCTACCATAGTTCTGCCTTAGCCCACATCAAACCCTAAAACCAACTTTGCCAAACTTCTAACCCTATTATCAATTGTGTTGAATTGGGTTTCTAGTATTTTGCTTGCTAGCAAGGTTCGAAGAGAGCATGCATTGGTCTAGGGAGGAGTTTTATCTACTTGATAGTATATATACACAATAGTTATACATAGTAAAACTATATCATAGATTTACAGCTCAAAAGTTTAAGCAGTTAAGACACTAATAAATCCATATTTTTTCTACCCAACCTCATAATCTCCTTGTTGCAGTTGGCTTTTACTTGAGAGAGAGATGGCTCACTCATGACCTAGGTCCTATTTGATCCTACCAAATTCTTTTCGGTCTAGATATCCTCTACTCAAAGGTTTAAACTATCAAGAGAAGGATCGGCCCGAACTAATAAATCCATATGGCATATGCGACTATAACAACTAGCATCCCTAACTACCATATTTCCCTCTCCACATGCCCATGTACAAGAGACATGCAGCACCGATTGACATGGCCAAATCAGGCAATGCAAAAGCCTGCCCCGTTCCATCACACCCATCGATTTAACCCCATCACAGTTGACAGTTCGGTGGCCTCGCTTCCCCCAGCTTCGGACCATCGAATAGTCCACGTACCCTCCTTTGCCGCCTATTCGTCCTCCTGCCCAATAAAAAATTCCGGTAAGCCCAATTCCATGCCCGGCGGTATCCTAATCTCCTCTCCTGTATAGGTAACAGGCATAACTCCAGCGGAAGACCACCTTCTTCTCTGCAAACGCAAACCAGAATCGAAGAACCCCAAGGCCGGGATGCTCCGCCTCTTCTCCCGGCCATTCCGCCGCTTTTCCCGCTCCCCACGGCGGCGTTTCTCATCCCAAACCTCCGGCGAGCCCTCACAACGCCACCTCAAAGATTCCTCCTCCCCTCCTTCTCTCCTCCATAAATCGCTCCCTTCTTCCCCTCTCTTCCCCCTCCCCTACTCACCCCGCCGCTCCCTCCCCTTTTACGCCCTCACCGGAACCCTAGTCTCCTCCCTTGCCCTCGTCGCCTACCTCTCCTACCCCTCCTCCGACGATCGCCGCCGGTCCCGATCGGAGCGAATCTACGCAGACCTCGAGGAAACCCTAGAACGATCCAAGGGCTCCGTGCAGAGGGTCCTGGACCAAATGAAGCAGACCTTCGCCGCCGCCGCCGTCCTCTGGAACTTGCTCGCCTCCGTGCTGTCGACGGCCAATCAGGAGGTCCGGTCCGGGTTCGAGCTACGGGTGGCGGCGCTTCTCGCAGACATCTCGGCCGCGAACGGGGTCCGCCGGACGGCTATCGTGGGGGCGGGCAGCGGGGCCGTCGTGGACTGGTTGCTTGAGAGCGTGGCATCGTCCGGGAACGGAGGGGATCATAGCGGTATCCAGGCTGAGGCGGCGAGGGCGCTCGCGCACCTAATCGCGGACCCTAATGTATGCCAGTCCGTGCTCGGGCGGCCCCATGCAATCCCGAAACTCCTCAAGTTCATTTTCTCCTTCCAGCCCAAGAGGCCGAAGAAGGTAAGTCCTCTGTCTCGAGGTGTGTGGAAAAAGGAGGGAATTTGATTCTGGTTTTTCGTTGCCATGCTTAAACGTATTGGAATTTCCTGGAGATTATAATGCATTGCCATTTGTAAAGGATGCTTAGTCCCAATTTTTCTAAGGTTTCTCGTTTATTTTTTCCTCTCTTTCTTTTTCGATGCCCCTTGCATATGAAATGGATGAGTAACCAGGAAAAACTACAGTACGTGCCAATTCCCTATCCTATGACTTTTTTTAGCTGCACGCAGGATTTAAACCCTGCACTGTCTCCAAATCCCGCGATCAATTATATATGAATTAGTTTGTCGCCTAATTGGCAACAAGCATGGGTCTGTCAGCTGTTCGGGCAGGAACTTTTCTAGCTGATCCATTCCCTTGGCAACTTTTCTTTTTAACACCTACTCTTAAGAAAAAAAATCTTTCTATTTGTCATTTTATGTATCTATCTAATTATTTGTTGGAAGACATCAGAAAGAATTCTCTTTCTATAATCTATGTCAATAAGGGCATGGTAAAGATAATTAATGTGAAAAAATAAGTAGATTATAGAGAATTCTTTATTGGAATTCATTGTTGTTGAATCTTTATGCAAAAGCTTCCAGTCCTTTGGCTTACAAAATTGGGATATATATGTAGTTTACGTACATACTGACTCCTAGATCATTCTTATAATCTTATAAGTAGCGCTTCCTCGATCCAATATACTATTGAAATAAGACTTATTATTAAAAAATATTGGTTGGGATAGCACTCTGCAATGGTGATAACATAGAATTCCATAATGATGACAACAGTGGTGGAAGTCTGAAAACACTCCTAGTAGCTGGCCATGATATACTCCTTAATGAATTTTATACCAACTGATTATTTTTGATAATTTACAAAGAGAACCTCCCAAAAGTCTCATAAATTAACTAGACTTTCCTTTAATATGGCACACCCATTCTAATTAAGACTTCATATTAGCACCTCATTAAGCTAAATTTGTCTAGTGCAACTGACTATGATCTTACTGAATTGCCCCAAAAGCATTAATTGCCTAGAGATCATTTTCTATGTGGATTTCAACTAAAATTTGACCCAAGAGAATTTCCCCCTTCTATTTGATACATTAAAATATCAAGTCTATACCTTGATCATTAAATGGGTTGATAATCTTACTGATATGGCAATGTCAACAATATCTAGAATACATCATCATGGTTTGAAGTTTCAGCCAAAGGAAATGTGTCAATTGAAATATTTTGGACTGTCGAAGGGATGAACTGAAATGACCAAATAAAACCTAAAATGGCTTGTGTTGGTCTTGTTTGGAAAGTTTTAGCCTACAAATTGTTGTTTTAACTTTTGGTTTGAACCACATTGCATCTTTAATGCTACTCATCGCACAATTATTTTTATTTGAAGCATTTCAGTCAAATTTTGGCCAGTCAATAAATTTCAGACTTTAATGCATGATTATTTCTTTTAGATAAATTTTAGAAGTATAGTCTAATTTATGTTCTTGCTGTAGAGTTTGTGTTACATGGACACTCATGTCTGGCTCCAAAAATATGTATCGGATATGTATATAGCTGAATTGGATGCGTGTTAGAAACTTGGATACTTAGATTTTTTTCAGCTTTTATAGATAGATGGATAATTCGACTCTTCCAATAATGGGTTCCACCTACTATAATAATGCTGAAAGTGATTTTTTTCTTTTCAAAGATTGGTCAAGGACGTAGATATTGACATAACTTTGCAAAATATCATTTTTTATTGTATCTCTCAACAAATTAGGAAGTTTGAAAAACACATAATGAAAGATCTGAACAAATAGTATATTCTGATATTTTCTTCATACAATATTGAAATATAATTTAATTATAATTATTTTTTATGTATCTCCATATCTCCTTCTTTTCTCTTGCTGAGTTAGACACTTGGATATGTCTCCGAATGCAATTCTCATATTCATTTCCATGCAACATTGCAGAGTAATGGTTTTAGATAAATTCCAGGCTTTTCTGAAGCTTAATTTGATTATGTGATTTTCCCCTTTTTTGTTGGTCTTGATTGTTTGTTTGTCTTGCAAGTATTATGAAAGTGGCTCCATTATTCTTTTGTTATATGTTAGTATGATTTAGAATTGATGTATACAATAACTTGGATCTGAAGCAATCAAGCCAAAGCAACTTCTGCCTCAACTGAGATTGGAGTACCTTGTCAGTTTGCATTCCTGTATTCTTTGAGTGGGATCCTTTTTTTTTTTGTGATGCGATGTTTATCTGATGTTTTAATGATCTAGCTGTGAGTATTAAGTATAGATTAAATGTAGGGGACCACCCAACTTCTTCCTTGATAAATACAGTTTGATCTATTTTGATTTTTGAGGGTCGAAATGTTGGCATATAAATGTTGTGCTAGTTTATCACATGGTAAGCTGCCAATTGCATTTGACGTTTGAGTGCAAGTTGTGATAATTCACAAAATTGAAGAAGAAGAGAACGTCAGAAAGTTGAAAGTTTAAACCAATTGAAGGTGTTCTTTGCCTTTACTTGATTATACTGTGAAATTTATTATGTATCATGTGAGTGCTTTTTCTATGGTTGCAATTCAGAAAATATTTAAAAAAGGGAAAAAAATCTATTGACATCCCTCAATTATTGTTGTTTAACTTTTTAGTGCTCTCAAACATGCTGAACCGGCTTTAATAGTCTGTTCTAGGTCTCACGGACTAGGACTTGTGATTTATTTATTTATTTATTTTGGTACAAGTTTTAGTTGGTTTTAATTGAATTAGTTGGTTCTCCTTGGTAGCCAGTGCTTTTTTCTTTTCTCTTTCCCGAATGCCTTCTGGATTTATCTGTTACATGGAGGAAATGTATATATATGTTACGTGGGTGGTTGCTATGCATGCTTATGAGATTCTGCACATGTGATGTAAAGCATGCATCTGTGCTGTTTTTTAAAAGGTGGTTGCGATACGTGGGTGGTTAAGGGACCACATACCATATATGCGGGTACTTATTTGAATAGTATTGTTTACCTATTTAAAAATAAATAATATACATTAAATACAATGAAAACATTAATAATGTTTAAAATCTTTTTGAATAAATAATCATAATAAGCTAGGATTGCTTCACATAGCGTACAAACAACTTGTAGTCAACTTTAAGCCATCAACTAGTCTGATGAGCAAAATCTAAACCCTTAACCTACTAAATAGAGGAATCAAGGATCGAAGAATTATCAGCCTAAAAGATCAAAGAATGCTCATATAACCTTTTTTAGATCAGTTGTTTTTTCCCCTAATTATTAATTATCAACTTTAATTCATATTATTGTTTGAATTCTTATAAATGGCCCCCAAAATTAGTATTTTTAAGTTCGCATATTTATTCGTATCCTAGACATTTAGTTTTCGAGATTCTTCTAATATTT
Organism: Phoenix roebelenii; assembly: GCA_025769935.1. NCBI lineage: Eukaryota > Viridiplantae > Streptophyta > Magnoliopsida > Arecales > Arecaceae > Phoenix > Phoenix roebelenii. Next base: position 834,570 of record JAOXJJ010001100.1, on the reverse strand, counting down.
ATCCCTTTATTGGATGTTCTGAACCTTTCCTGTTACATTAACTTTCTTTCTTGTCAAAGCAGCAGTTTAAACACACTTCGTTGGATGGTCCAGATTTTTGTAAAGGAAGGAGCATGCTTGTTGCTGCCCTTATGGATGTAATCACTTCAAACTGTGATAAGATAGATCATTCATCATTTCAGCCGTTGTTGCCTGGAAATGCAGATATGAGAGATATAGCAGTAGCACTTGAAGTTGTTGAGCAAGGTGGAATGCACTTTCATGATCACCATGGGAATGAGGATGATGATGATGGTGACCGAGGAATGCGCGGAATCGGGATTAAAGTTCTTGGTGGCACAACTGTTTTGGGATTTTCAGGAACAGACGGCTTCTTGAACTTGGGAAAGCTTGATTATGGTCACCTAGAATCATTTGTGCATATTCGCAAGAATCTGGTATTCCAAGATAATAGTGGCAGTTCACCAAAAATTGAGAAATTAACTTCTGTCACTGTCCCAGGCCTCTGGGATGATTTGCAGAGAGAACATGTTGCTGTACCTTTTGCTGCATGGGCTTTAGCAAATTGGGCATTGGCATCAGAGCTTAACCGGTCTCATATTCAAGAACTTGATAGAGATGGGCATGCTATCATGACTGCTTTAATGGCACCAGAGAGAACAGTAAAATGGCATGGGAGCTTGGTGGCTCAAGCTCTTTTAGATGATTGGAATTTGCCATTGACTGTTTCTGTTCCAAACTGGAGCTCCAGTCTTCTTTCTACAGCTTTTTACGCTAGTGAAGCTGAAGACGTCGCATTGGCTCGAGTAGCATTATCAGCTTTTCTTGTCTCTATTGACAGAAGTAATGATGCAAAGAAAGTGGTTATGGAAAAGGGCCTTCATCTCATGAGAGGAATAGCTAAACAGTCGGAAAAATATAAACATTTGCCAGAAGTATTAGCTAGGATATTGGAATTACTTTATGCAGCAGACATGCACTTATCTCTTGAGGAAAGTCAAAAGTGGTCTGGTATTCTTCTTCGTTGGGTTTTTAGTCAAGCTTCCTTCGACACTACACGTCTTTCAGCTACAAAAATCCTTTCTTGCATCCTTGAAGACCATGGGCCAGCTACAATACCAATTTCTCAAGGATGGTTAACTCTCTTGCTCACTGAGATTCTTGGAATCAGCAAGAAATCGTATTTGAAAGCAAGCACTGACAAAGTAAAGGTTAGAAATTATTCTCATTTCTTTTATCTTTTATATATAGAAATACATGTACATATATAAACAGATATGTCGATAGATAGATATGAAATTTTCAATGTATTATATTAGACAAATATGTTAACTAGTACCTTAGTTCATTGGCTTGTATTAGTAGGGCATTCTTCATCTATAGGCTTTTCATATCATGAACTTGTCTAAGTCAGACTCTTCTTGTTACAGGAGAAAGTTCTGGTAAGCTCATTAGGTGCTGCCATAAGTAATAACTCCTACCATTGCTAAAGCTTTCTCTTTAAGGCTTTTTACTCCGATTATCATTCTCAAAGAATCTTTCCTTTCGCCCTTCTGGAAAGTGTTTGAAGAGGGGCTGGGTAGCTAGGAAGGTCAAAAGTTAGGGGGAAGGCACTATACTATTGGGCCAGTAGTGGTTTTGGTCTTGGCTTTCTTGTAGGTTTGGGGATTTTTTAATGCTACTTTAGGATTAAAAAAGGCTTCAAGCTCAAGTGCAAGCTGAGTAAATTTGTTCAGCTTTACTGCAAGTCTAATGAAAGGGAGGGGCATGGTTTTGTTGTTTAGTTTATTTCAATTTATTTTACTAAATTAAGGAAAAGAAGGAAATGATTTTGGGTTTTTGAAACTTGGATAAATAACTTTTGTTTCTCCACATCTGATTTGATGCAGAATGAAATTTGATTCCATTAAACTCATCTATTAGTAATTTTAATACCTTCTGTATGCTATATATGATTTTCATGTTTGGAAGTGGAAAGAGAGACATGGATCCATTGTATTAAGTCGTAAAACAACTCAAGGTAACACATAACTCATAGAGTCATCATCCTTTGTTTGTTAGACTAACTGTAGTAGTTACCAGTTGGGAGATGGGAGAACATCGATTAATGTAATAGTTGGTAATAAAGCTCATCATTGTGTCTCCGCCATGGCACTGGTGTTACCTTGGGATAATGTAGAGGGCATAGGATATGCATGTGCTTTCACAAGCACATCTAGCATTCTACTTGTCCTAAAGTTTCATTTTGCTGAAATTTAGAGGTGGTCCTAAATTTTCATTTGATGCAGGAATACAATAAAGCTCCTGTTTCTAGTATTTTGTTATCCTTCAATCTGGGATGTCATATCAGGGCTTTAAACTTATAAATAACTATTAGATTTTATTTGAGGCCATTGTAAATGCTTTTGATAATGAGAATTAATATTTTTGTCATGTTTGTTTTTGAATGCATTATAACCTTTAGTGGGTTGTCACTTGAGTTTGTACCAAGTTACTAGGCCTAGAATTGCTTTAGTTATGGTTATTTATTGTTTTCCCCCTTTCCTTCAATGTGTTAGTGTTTTTTAGGCAGGCAACATTTTGTTGACTATCTACTCCAAGAATTATGGACTCGTTGAAATAAGATTGTATTGTTGGTACCATACTGTTCTGATAGGAGAATGGGACTGCTAGGGGTTGTGGGATATTGTTCCTTGACTGGATTAGGACATCTTGCTTGTCCTAGCCCAAAACTAGTCAAGATTAACCGGTATTAGGGCTGGTTCGGCCGACACCAAGTGTGACCTAGCGGAGTCACTTGATCTGAGAAAGGAAAAAGAGCAAGAGAGCTTGAGGGCCACACATTGTCTTCTTTTGCTTGGGTAAATGCTGTGGATGGAGACTGTGTGTGTGAGAGAGAGAGAGAGAGAGAAGAAAGGAGAAGGGAAGTAGGGCAAATTTTGGCCTGCCCTTTTTTTGGTATGAACCCATACACCCCTTGATTGTCTTGATAATCACTGGAACATAGAAAAAAACAAAACAAAAAAAAACATTCACTAAAAATGCATTTAATCTAAAACATAAAAATTAAAAAATACAAAAAAATCTTGTTACAGTACCAGGATGCATAACCGTCCCAAGACTCGATGGTACTGTCATATCTCAGTACTATGCAATCCCAATTTAGTATTGGTAATGAGTCTCGGTATTGGTATTTTAAACCTTGATGTTCTCTTTTTGAAAACCAAGAAGAGCGGATTGCAAGAAAAAACTAACTATTCATGATCAAAAGATCTTCTTCCAACCCCCTAACTAATTAAAAATTAAGGAAGCTACCTAGTTATCTATAGAATGAAAGCCATGGGGTGACATTATGAATATATCTAGGAGTGTGGTTTTTCTAATAACTATGCTTGCAAAATTCTATGGAGCACCAATTTTTTGATGCCCACATCTGGGTGAAACAACTTATTCAAGATGCCACTATTTGTCATAGGAAGAATTAAGCAGTTCAAGTTATACCTTATCTTTATATTAGTCTGCCTATTTGGGCCCTTGCTTGGTGCAATGGTAAAAGGCTTGGGCTAGCAAGCACAATGACGTAGTTTCGAGTCTTGGGGCAGCCACTTTGTCTAAAAAAAATGTCTAAGGTTAGGCTTGTCCCCAGTTTGCCCCTCCTAGGACCCTAAATTGTTAGGATTTATAATTGGGTAATGGCTTTTTTCGGAAAAAAAAGAATTGGCACTTGTCCAACGGTTGTTAAGCATGATATACATTATTGATCTTTTTCCTATTAGTTTAAGCTTTTGGGGTTGATTGGTTATTCAATAGTAGTTTATGTCTAGCTATTAACAGAAGACTTTTCCTTGGATACCTGCTTAAATTTGGTATAAAAGCTATTGATTGGCCCCTGTGTTTGTTTGCTATATTCTTTTGATAAATATTTTTGATCATCAAAGCGAATGGAAGTCTCATCATTGCTATCATGGAGCAAAGTGCGATGCAATTTATAAAAGCCTGCAAGCATGTAGCCCAAAAATGAAAATTAGTGCCATGCAAATACATTAATATGGTCCATCATGTGACATAATTGCATATGCAACTATATTGACAATGGAGGTAGCACCATGAAATAACTTGTGGACAATTTAAGGATTAAAGTACATGCCATCTTCATGATGAGATGTCATATTTATGCTGATAACTTCTAACTGTTTGGTTTCTTTCTGGTGGATGATAGTTTCTTTGAGTCTAGTGTGGCGTTGTCTTTTTGTGAAATGCACAACATTGCTTGAGAGGTCCTGGGTTCAATCTAGGGTGGTGAAAAATTACCACCATATTGCTTGAGAGCCATTTCACAGGAGGTTGTCAAACATTGTTTTCACTAATAAATATATTTTTAGGCAAGGTTTGAAATATTGTGCGATGGGGCCATCCTATTTTTTCCTATTGAACGGAACACCCCATGTACCGATATTTGAAATGGTGAATTTCCGGTCCCATTATGGTCCATTTTTTAACTCACCCCATTTCGACGCGGTATGGTCCCTGTCTTGACACTCAGTATTTAACCTTGCTTTTAGGCAAATTGGGGAAAAGGATTTTTTGTTGACCTATGAGGACAGCTTATTTAAATAAGATAGTTAAACAAGATCCAAAGATTGAAAGTGGGGATATAAATGAAGATATAATTCTATACACAAACTTTTACTATCATTTCTGTGCAAGGTTCATTGAACCAATACCGAAGATCGTACCGTCCGGCGACCAATACGGTATGGTATGGGCTTGTATTGTGCTGTTCTAGGATGATTCAGGTTGATTCAACAATCACTGCTTCTAAGGATCCAGAATTGCCATCATTTTTTTCTCTACATGAGGAAGTTGTCAATGATAGCATCCATGATGAGAGATGCATCCATGGGTACTTGTTGCTATGAATTTGTCTAGGTGGAATTACTGTTGGTATGGTCTAGTCAAAAGTGCCACTTCTTATGCCACAAGATGGTGTTCGAAGGAAAAGAAACACCTTGTACATTCAATCGGAGGGATGAATGTTTTTGGAAGTTTAAGCCATAGTTTGTCATAAACCCTAGCTTCTTCAGGAGCAAGTGTAACCACAAATTGGCGCCATATTATATTAGTGTAGCAGGTCAGGATTAAGTGTCTTATTCTCGTTCTGGAGTTAAGATTAAGTTTGGAAGAAAAAAAAAGTTATAGCCTACCTTATTGACTATAATATATATTAGGATATTCTAGAATTATTTTGGAGCTATACATAAAAATTTGATAGAGCTCAAACATACCTTCTTTGTTAAATTGGGATATGATGGGAAGCTATTTGACATTACTGATCATTTTTTTAAAGTATTAGTAAAATCATGTGTCTTGTCAAACTACCAAGATGTTTATGATCTTAATATCTTCTTAAAATTCTAATGCGGTTTCCTTTTTTATCATACACACATGTACCCACATTTATACTTGATATTTCTGTATGTACTTGGCATATATGTATGAATGAATCATTTTGTATACTATGGATACACGCACACACAAACCTTGTCTGCGGTTTAATTCTATAATGGTAACCCAAGTAAAATACGAATTGAGTAGGCAATGGAGTTGCCTTAACAATTGGTCCAGTGTATCAATTAAAAAGATTTATCAACTTTTAGGCTCAAACTTGAATTTGTCTTTGGTACTTATATACTGAGTTCCTGAAATCTATAGACATAGAATTGTTGTATCATTTGCCCTACATGACCATTTAATTTTTGTTAGCAAATATATCTTATTAAATTTATCCTCCAATGCTTTCTGATTGAAGTGATTATTCTCTGCAGACTCAAATTGATCAGTCCAATGCTCAGTCAGCGGCACAAGTTGCCAATCAGTTAGCCACTGCTGTCATAAAACTAGCTGGGGTTCAGTTGAAATCTGAGCCTGATTCTTTTGATGAATTTCCTCTTGCTGATTTTCTCTCTATTGAACCTTTTGCTGCATTATTTAAAAACATGAAGAAGAATAATTTGCCCAAGTTTGATGCTGCCGATTCAGCATTTGCTACACTTAAGGGTATAAAAGCACTGACAGAGCTTTGTTCAGAAGATGCTACATGCCAAAGTACGATAGCTAATTTTGGAGTGCTTTGCTTGCTCAGACGCTTCCTTTTGGGTGATGATTATGAAAAGCTTGCTGCTAATGAGACATACGATGCATCAAGACTTCTAGAGTCTCAAGATCGGAATTCAACTGTTTCTGGTGATTCATCTGCTATAGACCCTGATGATCATTCTAGCATAAGAGTTCCTCCTACAGCACATATTCGGAGGCATGCTGCTCGGCTGCTTACAATTCTGTCTCTTCTACCAAACATTAAGAAAGCTATTTTAGCTGATGAAATATGGTGCAAATGGCTTGAGGATTGTGCCAGCGGGAACATCCCTTGTTGCAGTGACCTTAAAATTCAAAGTTATGCCAGGGCAACTCTCTTAAATGTATTTTGTTCAGAAGAAGAAGATTTAAAGGCAGGAAGTCATAAGCATCCTGAAATGGATGGAGGGAACCAAAAGACAAAGTGCCCTCAATATGAAGATATGATATTCTTGCTAAATCCTGAATTGCCATACTGGAAATGTCCTGACAAGAGCCATTTGGGAAATTCACAAGATCCATCTGCTTTGCCTTCTAATGGTGGTAAATATATTGAACATGAGGATGATAGCACTTCCAGCTCTTCAGATGGCTCGGAAGTAGTATCCAAGTCAGTAGTTCCTTTACTGGATGTTGTCTTTGTCCATGGCCTACGTGGTGGGCCTTTCAAGTCATGGCGCATAGCAGATAACAAGTCCTCAACAACCAGTAAATCTGGCCTGGTAGAGAACATAGATCAAGAAGCTGGGAAAGAGGGTACATGCTGGCCAAGAGAATGGCTTGCTGCTGATTTTCCTAATGCTCGCTTATTTACTGTTAGATACAAGGTTTGTGCTGTGACAACATGTCATTTTATGCCTTTTGTTTTCTCAGAGACATGTTTCCTGAAACATCTCAGACTTGTTTTTGAAAACAATACACAAAAAAAGATCACAGTCCTTGCCCATTGTAATCACAGCAATAGCAGTTTTTATTTTCAAAGGTCCACTCCATTTTGGACCTTCTGATGAACATCTACCTTCTAATTGAATGTTTGGTGCAGACAAATCTTACTCAATGGTCAGGAGCTAGCTTGCCTCTTCAGGTTTGTGCTTTTTCAGTACTTCCTCTTAAGATTTTATAATTATGGATGTGCCTTTTGTGGCATAACTCCATATGCTGTGTAAGCAGAGTTAAGACTAAAGACATTATTGAAAAATTGTTATCATAGCCTGATGGCACTAGCTACTCTTCTTGTTATAGTGTTAGATCTATCTGAGATGTTGAAAAGCTTCTGTTCAATGAATACCTGTGCAACATCTTGTTATAGGCTGGAAACTGAAAGTTCTCTCATTTTGGTGGAAAAGTATTGTCTGGTAAATATAGTAAAAAAGGAGTATTGGCTATTGTCTTACCAAAATTGGCAGAGAAATGTCATGTGAAAAGAGATGATGGGGAGCAGCATGCTTGTTAAAAGAGGAACTGCCTCTTTTGTCTCCAAAGAATTGATGATTAAAGGTGTGCATAGTTATTTAACACATGACTAGTGGCATGATTTGCTAATGTGGCTCTTTTCACATTGGAAAAGAAAGGAGGGGGGGGGGGAGCAAGAGTGTTTTTTCAATGTCCTAAAATCTCACAAACAATATTTGTTTACATCTATGTTAATTTCTTGAGCATGCGGCTAATGTTAGTTATAGTTCTTGCAAATACAACCATCTATCATCCAACAACTGAACATTGGGCATTTTGGTATATCATCCTTGGTTCTTGAATAAAAAATTGAGATATTTTGGTAGCGTTTCCCATAGCTTTGCACATGAATGTTAGATGCTTTGAGCCTTTAACAGTATTTTTTTTTAAATAGTAATGTGCTATGTATGATTCATTGGCATCCTCTCCAGTTGTTTATTGTTGTTGCCTTCATCATCATATCATGCTTTGAGATCTTGATGCTAGAGAAAGAAGATAGGGGAGAACTTTTTTGCTGCAAAAATCTTAAGATTCTATTTAGTTGCTGAGAAAGTGATATGAAATAATTTGTTAGTGGTGAATCTTGTACTCTGTTTGATGAAGAAGGAATTCAAGGAGATTGAAGGAGAACTAAGGACTAAAACTTTCTCCAAAACGGCGTTAAAGTGGTGTTGATTTTGAGAACAAGAAGAAAAGCCTAGTGGATCACAATGAGTAACCTCTATCCTAACTACTCTCTCTAATTTCTCTTAGCAATCTCTCAGTTGACCTAGACAAGAGAAAGTTCTTAATTTTCTTTCTTTTCTTTTCTTTTCTCTTGATGACTTACTCTACTTTCATTTCTTAGCTACCAAATGGAGCTCAAGAGAATCTGAAACGACCTCTGTGAGTGCCATTGATCGAAATAAAAAAAATGTGAAGGAAGTTTGGCCCGTTAATCTCATCCATCAAATCCCACCTGCCTAATGATAATCATAGGCATAATTAAAGGTTTTAGCTTATCATGTTTTCTTTGAAGACTAATTTATCTTTTGTAGAATGGTAAAATATCTTCTTTAAATTATTTGAAAATTTTATGACAGTTGATTTATACTTTTTGTAAATCGGTTAACTGATGCTGATAATTGCTTGAACATTAACTATTATATTTTCTTAAAAAGAAGCATTGAAATGAAATTACAAATCATGTAGGAATGGATCTAGGCAAGTCTATTTTTAAGTGATTTGCTGATTGTTTATTACAATTAAACCATCCTAAATATGTCCAAGCTATTTCAAGAAGAGAAAATATGTTTTGTTAATTTAATTCGAGATACTTTAATATCATGGGTGATAGCATTTTAAAAACATGCAATACAATGACTAATTTATATTGACAATATGAGCCATGACAGTTGCATTTGCATCACTTTCGTGTATGTTGCCATGTTGATTAGCATCCACATTCAGGATTGCTTGATTTTCTTGTTTATACCAACTGTCAACAGCTATTTATTTTTTACTGTTCAACCATCCTAGATATGTGCAACCTATTTCAAGAAGAGAAAATATGTTTTTGTTAATTTCATTTAAGATATTTGATATCATTAATAGTAATATTTTCAAAAGTATACGATATGGTCAGGCATTAATCTTGATAATATGAGTCACCATAATTGTATTTACATCACTTGTATGTGGCCATGTTGATCAGTGTATCATATTCTGGATCTATCAACTGTCTTGTCTTTCCCTACAATTTAGATATTCAAATAAGAAATTTCAATAATCTGGGAACTGTATCCATATCAGGGGACCGCATGAATCACATTTCTTAATCATGATGCCTTCAGCATGATCTGCTGCAAGTTTATGATCTGAGCTATTGGATAAGCAAGTCTGTTCTTTAAAAAGGACTGGGTGGTTCCATGTAATTCTCCTTCCTCTCCATTGGAAACTTGATATAAAGTCCTACCTGCTCTTTTCCCATCTCTTTCTCAGATTTAATGTGAAACCTAAATTACCCTAGCATAGTTTTGTGTACTAGTTGATATGTAAAACTTGGGAGCTATCTGTACACAAGAGAAAAAGAGCAGTCCGATGCACTAGACTCCTGCCATTGCAGGGTCAGGGGAGGGTTAGATATACACAGCCTTAACTTTGCATGCGGAGAGGCTGTTTCCATATTTTGAATCCGTGACCTCCAAGTCATAATGGAGCTACCTAACAGTTGTGCCAAAGCCCATCCTCAAATTACCTGTACACCAGAAAGGCTTAAAAATCTGAATAAGTTGTGCCATAGAGCTAGTGTCCATAATGAGAAAACAAGACCTTAGAAACTCTAGAAGTACTGACTCAGGTGAAGAAAGATTAATTACATGAGAGGTGATGATCATGACCATGGATTAGAGCATGAAACACTTAAAAATCAAGGGTGATAAAGCCATGACAAAAGTGAGAAAAACATATTGAAGTGGTATTCAGGGGCTTATGATTTGACAAGAAAGTATGAGAGCTTCAGCGTTGCAAGAAGATTCAGACAATAAAAAGCTTCAATTCTGATTTCATAACAAAAGGAGGCGAAAAAGTAAAACTTAAATCCTCTTTCAGATATGTTTTAGCAGGTATGGTTGACAGTATCTAGAAATTATGAACTCTTAAATCACAGAATGATAGCTGTCCAAAATGTAGAAGGCTTGTAGGTTAGAAAGGACTCTACAGCTTGGTTTAACCCTCTGGGTTACTTTTTCTAAAATGGAGAAGAAACCCCTCTCAGATGCTTCACAGGTGTTGAAAGAAAGATGCTTCAAGGGCAAAGAATGGACTCTCCTCATTTTGAGTCAATCCTCCGTACTATTTTTGGCTTTGTCCATGGTGATGTTCTAATGAATTAGTTAATGAACGTAGTCTGGAATATTGTAAGTCTGACAATGACAATTTGGAATGAAAACATGGGAAACTTGTTCTATCTGATGGATAATCATGTAATATAGTTTTCTGACTCTGAAAGTCTCAAAAGTTAATATGGTAATCTTGAGCTTTGAAATTGTGAAGCTTGAGGAGCAAGTTTTGGAGGGGAAGACATTATGGCTTAGATAATCAAACCAAAAGTAAACAAAATAAAGGATTCACATCTTATGACTCGACAAAGTACCAGCAGTTTTCATGGACCCATGTTCAGTCCATGTTGAAACTCATTAAAGAGATTAATGGAATTTGTATTAAAGGAACATGCTGGAAATACAAATTCTCTAATTTATCACTTGTCAACAATTTGACATATAACTTTTTATGGTTAAATTTTACATCCATTTGTGTAGGAGGTCAGTTCAATGCTGCTAAGAAAGCTAATTGCTGCGGGAATTGGGAATCGACCTGTTGTATTTGTGACTCATAGGTATGTAATCGGAGCTTCAGTTTCTAATCTTATGGTAAATCGTTTGCATCCATTTGGTTGCTTCACATAATTCAAATATACAATGAAAGTCTATTCACATGATGCAATGAATATATGTAGAAAAAAAAATTATGAGGTCTTAAAATAGGTTTAGGATGCTTGGGTTATATGTTATACGGATATATGTTATACATATAACCAACGAACCACCTTCTTATGTCTATTTGCCTGGGTAATTTCCAAGTGGCACAAATTTTCATTCTTCCAGGAGGTTAAAGGCATTTTTGAAGTTAAAGAAAGATATCTATATGTGAATACATTAGAAGGAATACTACATAAAATGATCTTGATTCTGTTCTTCTGCTGATATACATGGTACATACATGCCTACGTATGTAAGTACAAACATATGTACATAAAAAAACTGTGGAAACATCGTCTTACTCATTTATTGCTTCATTTCTGCAGCATGGGTGGACTGGTTGTTAAGCAGATGTTATTTCAAGCAAAGATAAATAATCTGGACAAGTTTATGAACAATACGATTGGAGTAGTATGGATCTCCCTCACCAAAGATATTCATAGTCATTCTTTGTTAGATACTAATGTAATCCTTAAAACAGGTGTTCTATAGCTGTCCACATTTTGGTAGCAAGCTTGCTGATATGCCTTGGCGTATGGGCCTGGTTCTCCGTCCAGCACCATCAGTCAGTATCCTAAAATCCTAAACCTGGACAAGGAGTTGCTATGAGCCACTGAACTTGCAGCATTTGAAATTCTAATTTCAGAAGTTGATAATGTTATTCGTATTTATGCTTTCTTGTAGATTGGGGAACTAAGAAGTGGCTCCCCGAGATTGGTAGAACTGAATGACCTTCTTCGCCATCTCCAAAAAAAAGGACTTCTTGAGGTTCTCAGTTTCAGTGAGGTAAAGAAATATTCCTTCATACTGCATTATCATATGTTTTCAGATAATTTATGCCAATATGCTGTTACAGACCCAGGTTACCCCAATTGTTGAAGGTTATGGTGGCTGGGCCTTTCGCATGGAGATTGTACCAATTGAATCTGCATATCCAGGCTTTGGCGAACTTGTGGTAAGAAAAACATGGCTTTTCCGAAAATAAAATCTTGGCTATGAATTTTGATATACATAAGTTCAATTATGTAGGCTTTTGTTGTGTCCGTTGGAATTCTAGTTAAGTTTCTCACTTGCGCACGATTTTCTTCTGCCATCACATCCATTGCTACATCATTCTGAGAACTAGAATCCCATTTGATCTGTAAAATATGTTTATTGAAGTATTTATTTGATTTCATTGAATGTTCTTCTGTGAAGTATGATACAGATTTTATTGCTAAGCACAATTGTGTATAATCTAATATCACTTTTATTGCTTTTTCATGTAATACATTGGCATAGGTACTGGATGCCACTGATCATATAAACTCATGCAAGCCAGTTAGCCGTATTGATCCATCCTATGCAGAGACGTTGGACTTCTTAAAGAAATTGAAAGCACGCCTTACATGAGTGTCCATATATTTCATTTAAGATCTTAGTCCCTTTGATGACAAGTTGTACTTTGATAGCCACAAAATTCTGCCAGGTTTTTTACGAAGTGCAGAATTTGCTGCAAAGAGCTTGTGAAGGTGCTAATAGTAGACAATCTGATATTTCATGAAAGCCTTTCAAGTGAAGATTGTTATGAAACATGAAGCATGGAGCATTTATAGGAACATTCACCGGATACAGGTTATAGTTATCTGCATTCTGTTCTAAAGAAAATCACCTGTAAAAGAAATTACCCTCATTTATATGAGTGCAAATGTCTCACACCTTGTAAGAAAATTTTGTAAGAGAAACAGGAAACATCTGTATATATAATTTGTTGAATTTTTTAATTTTGTCATATTGCTGAATTTTACATGAGCGCAATGGTTAGGTAGCTTGCTGGAAGGAAACGAATCGGGGTCACTGAATATTATTTTGTTGATGTTAAGGTTATCATATGAAGACAGGAATTTCGGCATTTGTTGCTACTTGAAATATTTGAAAAGTCCTTACTGGCCAAGCAGATGAGGGAGGTAGACCTTGAGAAACCAATTCTTCGTGCAGATTTTACATTAAACCCTGCCATCAAGTGGCATGTTTTAAGCTAATCTAATTTGGTTTATAAAGATATTCGGAAACCTCATGGGAGAGGACAGCAATGCGAAGTATTAAGTCGATCCATTGACAGATAGGAACCACCTGGCAAATAACTTCCCAGAAGAATGTAGTCTTTGTTACTGAAAGTGTGGGTGGTGACTTGTCACCCACTTCCTATGGTGTTATTTCACTGTGGTAACCATAGTTGGTGTGATGAGATTTCTTCATTCTTGGCTCTTTAGCTAGATTTTGTGACAGCCTAGACTGCTCGGCTTCAGCATTTGGCCAGATCCGTCGTATCTTTATACAACTTTCTGACATTGCTATCAAGAATGCCGCGACTGTGATGCATCATGAATGCTCGACAGTTAATAGAACTACTGACTGACTTCCAGTCCAACCAGGGAGGAATGGAGCTGAAATCATACTCTCCCAAATTAATCTTGAACAACATTTAGATGCCAATCAGTTTTTATATAGAGATATTGATAATTCCAAATTTGGGGTCATTGTTTTTGACAGGAGTTAACAAGTCTTTATTCTGCACATAAGTACCTCTTTTTGGAAAGAAAACTTGGTTTAGATTGATAAAATATCACACACAAAAGGGAGAAGAAATGTACATAAAAGTCAGGAAGAAATACTCCAAAGTTTTCAAGCAAAAATAGGAAATTTTTTAATGCAAAAATCATAATTTTTTTAATCCCTTTATCATTTCTAGTTGAAACCTCTGATTAGTTTTCAAGAGGCTCATTGTGTATCCAGCATAAACAAGTATGATTAAAGGATGAAAAAAAGAATATTAACGGTTTTTTTTGGTATATAAAAAAATTATTAACAGTTAAACAAAAGAAACTATACCAAAAGAGAACATTTACCCAATTACTCCAAACGGTTCCACATTTCAAACCTTTAAAAAAAGAAAAAAAGACATAAGGAAAAACACATAGAACACCAAAAAACAAACAAAGAACAAAAGAGACAAGAAATGCAGAACATAAGTTTTTTTTAAAAAAAGGAAAACGAATAGAGCCAAAAAAAAAAGATCAAATTTTTAACCAGTTTACCCTTGTCTATAATCTCTAATAATCCTGCATCAATGTCATAATCTTATATAATCCGATCGTGGCTCCATAGGATGGAGTGCTGATGGAAATCATGTGGGATCGAACCACGGGTGGCATCGAAGCATCCTCATCATAATCAAACATCTACCCATCTCAAATCAAGTCTACAAGATTCCACAATCTAAACAGGGGGAAAAAATAAAAAATAAAACTCGGAGCACAACAAAAGCAAACCCGGAGTTACTTTCCAAAACGAGTTTTTGTCTTTTGCAGATGAAAATTAGACTAAAGAAACAACAAAACACAAAAAACAGTAATAGACGGAAAAAAAACCCAAAAAGTTGACAGATTAGTAAACTATATGTCGATTTATTTAGAGATATATATTAACTTGCTAGATGATTAATTTACATGGTATGTACCAATCTAGTTATATAGTATGTATCAAAAAAAAACCGAAGAAGAAAAAATCTTTATTTTTTTGGAAGCAGTAGATTGATGACTTCATTGAAAAGAAGAGTCATTGACTTTTAAATTTTTCTTTAAAATAGGTACCAAGGAGCATTAGATCGTCCAATTGAACTGATCCGTATTAGAAAATTCCTAGATTTTAAGACGACGCAGCCAAATCCTGCTAAAAAAAAACACGTTCCAATAACGGATTGCCCTTATAAAGATCCTAAGCTCTTCGTATAAAGATCCTATCTTTCTACTTGTCCTTGGAACATGTGGGTATTTAGTGTCCCGGATCTTTTTCGCTAACATCTTGCTCTCATTCTTATGCACTCTATTCTTTATTGCAAGCCGAAGGAAGACTACAGCTTTTTCTGACGCCGCATTTCAATTAGCTTTTTCTTGCTTTCTTGGACACTAATCTTCTTGGAGCCGCTTCTCCTCCTCATTCGGTTCCTCCTCTTTCGATTCCTTCTCGTCTAAGTGAGAAAAAGAGAGGCTGCTCCTCCTCGTTCGACTCTTTCGGACTTCCCCATTCGAATTCTTTGCGTGCCCCTTCCGGCTGGGGAGGAGGGCGGGAGAGAGAGTGGCGAAGAACTCGGAATTAGGGAGAAAGGGGGAGCTGAGGCGGCCGTATTTGTAGAATTGTAGGGAAGCCACTGCTGCCTTTTGAGGTTGCATGACGCATAGGCTATCTTTTAATGGATAATCCGAAACCCAACCCAATTAGGACTCGGTATTGGGCTGACCATTGGGGGCCAGCTGTAGTAGCCGTTGGGCTTTTATTTTAGCCTTTGAATGGCAGATACAGTATCCATGTTCTGCCCGTTACGGGGCAGCCTACCTTGCAAGTTATGGCAGCGTTAAATTATTTTATCATGCATGAAGGTTAACGCATCTGTTGAATTAATTAAATTCCCATGAATAACAACAACATTTTTTTAGGTATGCATGTTGTGAATATAAAAGGTCAGATTTAATGCAGTTTTTGTTTTTTTTTTTGGTACACCGGCAGCTTACACTAGTCTCGCATGAGCATAACCAACTGAGTCAAAAGACAAAATAGTCCACAACGGTGGAGGTACTGGAACGCACCGAGTCCAAAAGGTCTCTCCAGAATGATGAGTAGCAAAGAAGACGACCCAGTCAGCAGCTCTGTTCGCCTCCCGCAATACATGCACAACACTGAATACATCACACTCCTGCAGTAATCGCCGAACGTCCTCGATAAGCGGATGATCGAGAGCCTCCGACGCCTCCTGTAGAATCCACTCAACCACCTGCATGGAATCCCCCTCCAGGATAATGCAATGGGTCTCCAGAACTCGCCTCGCATAGGAGATGCCCTCCTAAGCGGCCTTGAGCTCCGCCCCTAGGACAGATGACTCGAAGATGTGCCACCCTCCCTAATTACAAAGGTAACACCCGTGCCTCCTCCGCTGACATACAAGCTGCCATCAAAGTTCACCTTAAGGTGGCCAGGGGGTGGAGGTTCCCAGAAAGTGAATGCATACCTAAGCGTTGTAACAACGGTATAGGAGATCCAGATATTCCTAGCCAACACAGATAAAACTGTCACAGTAACCTCGGAGATCTTGTCGGTCAATCGTATAACTTTGTCCACCACAACTCTCAGAGGGGCTCTTCTGCTCTCGAAGATCCTATCGTTTCTATCTAGCCAGATATGATAGGCTAGATAGGCACTAGTTACGCCCCAGGTGGCCGAACTCAAAGCCTGGACAGCAGGCCTGAAATGCCGAAGTAAAATCCTCAGCAGACCGAGTAACCCTCAGGTTGAGATACATCTAGTTGATATAAAAATGGACCTGCATGGAAAACAGATAGTCCTATACTTATCCCTGAGAAAATAATGCATAGTCTTAGAGTTTCAAAGACATATAAAAGAATAAAAAAAGACAGCAAGAGCGTTCATGGCAGTTCTAAACCTATCCT
Source organism: Phoenix roebelenii (assembly GCA_025769935.1). Lineage (NCBI taxonomy): Eukaryota > Viridiplantae > Streptophyta > Magnoliopsida > Arecales > Arecaceae > Phoenix > Phoenix roebelenii. The sequence continues at coordinate 817,982 of JAOXJJ010001100.1, read as the reverse complement.
CTCCCAGCCACGACCTTTGTAGAGGATAGCGGATTGCTTTCCGTTGTTTCTTTCTTCATGATTGGTAAGAACAATGTGTTGCACTGCTTAACATTTGACTTCATGTGAATTAACCGTAAGCTTCTTGACCATTGTTAAAATATGATGATAGAAATATTTGACTGGCGAAGCAGATGAGGCAGGCAAACCTTGAGAAACTGATTCTTCCCGTAGAATTTACCTTAAGACCTGCATCAAGTGGCATGTTTTAAGCTAATTTAATTTAGTTTGAAGGTATTTGGAACCCTCATGGGAGATGATGGGGCTGCCAAGGATTTATTAAGTTGATTTGTGGACAAAGATAGCTTCTTAGAAGCATGCAATCTTTGTGCTCAGTTTCAGAATTTAGCTGGATCTTGTGCACTTTATCCAACTTTCTGAAACTGCTATCAAGAATGCTGTTCCTGTGATGCATCATGAATTCCTGAGAGTTGATTTCCTAGTTGATCTGTAACCACTTTTGAATCCCAATCGGTTTTTGTATAGACTTATTTTTAGTTCAAAATTTGGGATCATTTTTTTGACTAGACTTGACGAGTTCTGGTCCCATCGCACCTCGTGTGTCCTATATATCTCACAGTAACAACCCATTAAGATCAACCATACCATAAGCGGTAAATATAAAAGCCGCAAGCCATGTATCTTTATACCGAGACAGCATCTTTTGCAACTAGGGATGACAAGCGGATCAGGTCAGATTAGATACAGGTACTTGAGTTTGATGCCGGTCGGATCAAAAATTCATCAATTTAAATTCTAACTACTTATTAAACATATCAAAATTTTAAATCTAAATCTAACGTATTTATTAAATAAATAAATCTAGATAATCTATTTATTTAAAAATTTAAGTTAAGTTAAATGGATTAAATGAATTAAATAAATTTTTAATGAATTAAAAAGATTTAAATAGATCATAGATAAAGGTTTAAACATGAACTCAACTTATTTAATAAAAAAATTTAGACAAATTAACTCATTTACGATTCAAATTTATTTATACCGAACCAAAATCTACTTAAGATGGACCATAAATTGCCACACCATGCAACAGAATTTTAGGCATGGTCCTAATAATTAATTTTTTTAACTATTTTTTTTCAATAAATCGGAAAGAAAGTTATGTTTGTTAAAGAAAGAGATCAAACCCTTACCATCTCCAGCGAAGGGAAGAAGAACGGGATTGATGGCGTCCTTTGGCGCAGCAGCACCCTCTTCTTTGAGGCCGTTGGAAACCCCCCGCTTTCTCTCCGCCGCTCCCCCACCATCCTCAAATCCCCATCTCTCCTTCAACCCAAATAACCCCAGCTTCTCCTTCTCCTGCTATTGCTCGTCGTCCTCCTCTCCCTCGTTTTCTCCCCCTATAACCGCTGCTGCTCCTCCCTCTCCATCCGGCCCTCCCGTGGCGAAGAAGAGGGTGAGGTACCGCAAGCTGCACCCGGGGGAGAGCAAGGGCATCGTCGAGGAGATGCGGTTCGTCGCCATGAGGCTCCGGCGCACACCCACCGGCGGCGACGAGAGGGCGGAGGGGAAGGGAGAGCTCGAGCCAGGCGGCGTTAGGGACACCTGGCAACCGAGCATGGAGGGGTTCCTCAAGTACTTGGTCGACAGCAAGCTCGTCTTCCACACCGTTGAGCGCATCGTGGACGAGTCCACCGATGTCGCCTGTGAGCTTCCCTTCTCCTTCCCCTTCTTTCTTTCATGCACTTCTTTTTGATTTATCTCTCTTCCTGTTTTGTTCTGTCATTTGTGCTTTTTAAGAATTGGGGAGGAGTAAGGTCTATAAAGTACAACAATTCCATGTACATTTATCTCACAGTATGTCCGTGCTTCCACCATGTTTCTCCCTGAGTATGTTAATTTTACATTATGGCTATCTCTTACCGAACCATTATTTGCTCCATGCATATTACGTCTTTAACTTTGTTCAATTCTAGGTGTACGAATCAACAATGTATTCATTTGCAACTTTTCCATTTTAAGGTGACTTTGTTTCTTCATCTTAGAGATTTCTAATTAGCTCCAAAAGAGCTGCACGAGAGAAGAAAGTTCGGAGAGGCTGGATAAGATTCTATTAGCAAATAATTGCTAGATAATTTAGATAAGATTTCTTGGTTTTGGTTTTGGTTATTTTTCTCTCATCAATGATTCTTTTCAGTGTTACTAAAAGGAGTCCCTAAGATAAACCATAAGCTAGTCTTGTGTATATGTGTAGTCTCAACTAAAGCTAGGTATATAAAGGTCAAGATTAGGAAGTAAGAGAAGGAATGAAATGGTAGGTGAAAAACTTAACGTAACAAGGAAGGAAAAAAAAATCCAAAAGGATATATATATATATTGTATTTCAAGTCAATTTTCTTAATGGAATATAAGGTTAGATGACAATCAGCACTCTGATAGCAATCCTTTTGCACCTCTGATTATAAAATACCAGCAACATGGGTACCGGTTTGCTCAGTTCTAGTGTCAAGTTTATATTAAGTTACATGTCATGCTAGTTTTTTGAATTTGCACTGCATTAAGTGTTTTAAGCAATAATCTCAGAAGCCAGTGTTCAATTGACTTGTTAAGCATGCATTTTTTTTAAAAAAAAAAAAACATTTCATAAGTTCTAGGGAAACTACTGAACTTTTTTTAGTTGTGGACAAGAACACGGGTTTCACATGGACTGCTGAACAGCCTATTGGCTTAAAACTTTATTGGCATCTGATTGCATCTCAGGGGTAGACAGAGTGATGTTAAACATGTAGACTTTATTATCTTTCAAAAAATGGCTACTTTTAGGTCATTCACATCTAGATGTAGATTTTTTTGCCTTTAAGAAACTGATTGTATACACTCTTAGTTGGGAAGAACTCTTAAGGTTTTGAAAGGGGTTCGTCTCTAGGAATCCCCTCTTATTGTTTCCTATCTTCTTTGAAAGTTCATGAGTAAAATCTTTGTGCACCATAACTATCAGCAGGGGTATTGTTTCTAATTGTTAAATTTACTGTAGTATAGACATTTGGACAGATGGAAGTGGACTTGTAATAGCACATTATTTTTTGCCTGCAAAAACTGAAGAGATGATTGGCTAAAGGTTATGCATTAGATATAGTTGAAAATTGTGTGAACATTGCTACGTTCTTGTTTTAGTTTGTATGTTAAACCAGATTTGAACATGCATGCAGCAGACGAAGTGGAAAATTAAAATTGTTTATTGGAAATATTTCATGCACTTCTATGAAGCATTTGCAAAGGAGCTAAAGAAGACAGAAAGAGAAGCATGCTAAATGGACAGTGTGCCCTTATCAAGCATTAGGGCAATGAATATAAGAAGAACTTGTGTATAATTTCTTTATAATGTTTCTACAGATGTTTACTTCAGAAGAACTGGTTTGGAGCGATCGGGTAGTCTTTCAAAAGATTTAGAGTGGTTCAGACAACAAGATATTGTGATTCCAGAACCAAGTTCTCCTGGAACTACTTATTCTACTTATCTTAAAGAACTGGCTGAGAGAAGTGCACCATCCTTCTTATGCCATTTGTACAACATATATTTTGCGCACATCTCAGGTGGCCAAGTAATAGGTAAAAAGGTATCCTAGCAATCCATTTTCAAAATTAATATAATACTGCATTGTTTGATTAATGCATTGTTCATTTAATGGTTTTAAGCTTTCACCCAAACTTAAAAACTGGAATAAAAAAATATTGGTTCCAGCTTGAGGCAATTCAAGAACAAGGTTGCTTCTGGGATTTCAGCCGAAACTGACTTCTGCAACCAAATGTGCCGTATATGGACAATTCTTGTTTCTTTTTTTTAAAAAAAATGTTTCTTCACTTCTTTGAATTTCACGAAGGATTTTCTGAAGATCAAACTTAGATTTTATGAGTTTTTAAAAGATCTAAAAACTTAGCTTTGATGTAAAAGTAAATTAGTTGGCATAGGTCTCGCCATGCTAGAGTTGCATCTCTTCAACATACATATTTTAGATCATAATCAAAAAAATGATAAATATTTTCTTCAATGATGTCAAACATGATTGTAAAACTTTTTTTTTTTCATTTTTATTTACAGTTCTTTGATTTTTCAGTATGAAATCACCAAAGTGATATGATTAAATGTCTAATCAATACAATACATTCTAAAATGATGTTTATAATACTTTCTCAACTTTTTACTTGTTTTCTTACATTTCTAATTTTTAACTTTGTTAATAGTTTGAATTAATTTTCATTAGAAGAAGCCCTAAGTAGGAATGCTTAGCAAATGAGAATTCATAAACCTGACTCCAAAATGTTTGGAAAGGTCTTGATGGTTTTAGTTGTGGTTTTGGCTGAAAATGGAGCCATACCACTGAAACCCCCAAAACCATTGAAATTAATATGTGGTTTGCCCAGTAGTTGAAACCTAGTTTGTTAACCTTGATTTTATAGGAACTCCAACCGCGTATGACTTTGCTTTTTGAACAAGTCGATGAGATATTTACATGTACTAGATTCTGAAATATTGGTATGTTTTGTATAACATACGGTTGGATTTCTTGGAAAATATTTATAAGAAATGATAAGGGATTCTCCTACTTATCTGAACTTCAGATCTTTGAATTCCTTTTTTTAGGTTTGTGAGAAGCTTTTGGAAGGAAAGGAACTTGAGTTCTACAAATGGGATGGGAATGCACAAGAGTTGTTGAAAGATGTGAGGGAGAACCTCAACGAGCTGGGACAGGTAACAAATCAGTTACACCATTTAGTGTTATTACTTGCATTGGCATGACTTCAAATTTAGTTCATAAACTAAATATTATTAATTGGATTGTATACTTCATTGATGCAGCATTGGACCCGAGATAAAAAGAACAGATGCCTAAGAGAAGCAGCAAAGTCATTCCGCTTTTCAGGACAAATTGTCCGCTTGATCATTCTGTAGCAATTTCTGCAGTCCATCCTGAACGTGTTTTACTGTATAAGAAGAAACCCATAGGCAAAATTAAAGTGTCAGGGAAGAAATGATGTAGAGCCAATTTCATATGTCTTTTTGACATGGGACTCATTATTGATTGTTTTTGTTGTGTCCGTTATTTGAAGTTCATCAGTAATCAATTGCATCATATCTTCTCTCTAACAATCTTTATGCCCATTCTGATCCTAAATGCTTTAAAATCGACTTACCTGTGCTGGTCCTGCTTTCTTCTTCCCCTTTTATTGTCAAAGTTGGATGGTGCCTTCTCATAGTTTACTCGGCTAGCAATTCAAGTGCTAGACTGCAAGGCTGAAGCTTAGATCTTGATGCAATCATCAATGCACTATAGAAATTGTAGTTACTTCTATCGGTCTTAAGCTGAAAACAATTGATGTACATCGTTTTCGGCCTTTTAAGTAGATCTCCCTGTAACTCATATTGATTTTTAGGATTTTTTTTCTTCTCAAAACTTCTTTCTTTTAGACTTTTTTTTTCACCTTCCTCCCATTCATTGGCTCTGTAGTGTAGTTTTCCTGGGACCCCGGTCAGCTGGAATGCTGAAAAATCATTTAGGTCCTCTGTGCTTGAGACTGAATTTTGGAACAAGCTTCAGCTCCTGAATTTTATGCTTGGATTTGAAACCTATGAAACAGTCCTCGCTGATACAGCAGTGTTCTTTGGACATTCAAATGGCAGATTAATGATTACTCGCAAATGCTTTGATGAGCTGAGAACAGTATTTTTTGCTTGCTGCTTATAAAAGCTGGATTGCTTTTGATATAATGATCTTATCCATCTTTCCTTAGCATCAGAGCCTCTTAACCAAATAAGCTATGCAATTCTAGGGTATTAGCTAGTTTCAGCTTAGCGAGATATCATATCGTATTTGATAAAAGATCTTGAAGCACCTCGATGGGATTTACACCATGTCGTCAACCAAGTACCAGAGTGGTAGATTGACAAGAATGAGATAGTCCTTATTGCTTGGACTAACACAAGTAGCTCTTTAATCCCAAGGCTGCAACATGAACAGGGTGGACCATTGGATGGCTCAAGAACCTACAAAAATTTAATCTGTTTGCCTCGAAAACGGACCACCTACCAAAACACGGTCCTGGCCCGATTCTAAAGTTTATGAAGCCTGATATCACTTGGATTTCAATCTTTAGCCTGTTTGCTTTTCTATTTTCTGGAAAAAAAAAAGAAAAAATGAAAGAAATCCACCTGTATTATAATTACTAAGCACTAATACTTGGGGATAAAATCTCTTCTTCTTTTCTTTTTGATTGAGAGAAAGGGGGGTTGTAAGGCAGGAGGACTTCTGGTTGCTAAGCAGAGATGGCTGTGATCATTTGAGATAAGATCCAATTCACGCCTTTTGCACTATTTTGAGATAGAATTAGGTTCGAGCCCTATTACACAAACTGGGTTAAGTTGCTCAGCTTTCAATCCTAGACTTGAGCTGAGCTGAATCAGGATCCACACTCACGTCCGAGCCTAGTTTAGTATATATCGTGTGTGGCTCAATCTGGACCCAACTATGGTTAGAGGCTCAGGGTTTAGGGCTCAGGATTTAATTCTCATTGGCAGTAATAACTCATTTTTGTACAAGTTTGCTCAAGCTCTTTCTAGAAAAATTCTGGGTTAAGTTGCTCAGCTTTCAATCCTAGACTTGAGCTGAGCTGAATCAGGATCCACACTCACGTCCGAGCCTAGTTTAGTATATATCGTGTGTGGCTCAATCTGGACCCAACTATGGTTAGAGGCTCAGGGTTTAGGGTTTAGGCTCAAGGCTCGTCCGAATCGGACCCCAAAGATTGGCACCTGGAGGCCTGTCACAGGTTCGTAGCATGGAGTGATCAAGTGGGGGCATTTCAATGTGAAGACCCTGAAGACCAAGGCCGAGGAGGTCATTCCGCTGGACAACGTGTAACGCGAGCGGCCCACTCTCTTTTCTTCAAGCGGCGGTACCATCTCTTCCCTAATCGATCTCTGAAAATTCTTTTCTTAGGGGCATCTGGTGGGTTGCAGTATCTTGAATCGTCTCGATCGTTTTTTTCCGTCAATTTATTTTCATTATTATTTTTTTTTTAATTTTAGGGTTGATTTCTTTTCCCCACGACAAACTTCTTCTTCCACTTGACTAAATATGCTAAATTTATTGATGTGTTTAGTGTGCCTCTCGGGGTTTAGGGTTTTTTTGGTTGCACTTCGACCTTCCCTGGTGCTTTTAGTATCAAATTTGCATCATATTCTTCTCTCGCAAGTGGTTATATGCCCACGCTCCATTCGTGTTCAAGTTTTATGATCTCAGTTTCGGCTTTGGAGGCGAACTAGCTGGGTCCGATATTGCGTCAATCTGTAACTTTGTTATAGCATCGAATAAATTGACTTGCCAAAATGGGATTGTATTCTGCTTTGTATTTGATTTTTGCATTTTGATTCAGTTGAATAAGTTCCCCATATGAGATTTTATCATCATCCCTCTTTGTTAGATTCTGTTTAAGTCTTTTGGGGTGAGGAGGTTGCTGGGTTGATATTGCTTGAAAATCAAATGAACGATGTAGGGCAGGCTTGTCTCTTGCCTACGGGTTGCCTTAGCCGAGAATTCAGCAGCTGATGTTGGTTAGGTTGTCAGCCAGTTACAAAAACTTTCTGCAATCCTTCCGCGGAGATTTCTTGCATTAGTATTGTACTCGGTAATCCATGCCATGTTAATGGGAAAGTCATGGGTGATGATCGTGTGATCAAGCCGTTACTTAACATCAGCTAACAATGTACATTTTGTTAATTGTCTATATGCTGGCTTTTATATCTTGTTGGGTACAGTTGAAAACTGGAATACAGCAGATAGTTGGTAATGGAGCATTCTTACATTGTACGCCATGAACTATGAAGTGGTATATGGTAGACACGTTCCAAATCTATTACATTAACTTAGCTAAAATAGCTACAACTGCAAAGGAGTTAACTTCAGCAGGTGGGTGTTTGAGTAAATTAACATGTATCTGAGGACCATAAGCTGTTAAAATTTCTATAGATATCAATGCTAAAAAAACATATCACCATGGTTTCAGATTCACATGGAAGACATTATGGACTCCATGTTTAAGTTTAGTGACCAAGTAGTATTTTAGGTCCACAAACAAGCTAAGCTAAAGCCAAGCTTTAGTTTGCTTTTTTCTTTGGTTTGAGTTGGTTATATCAAGGGGGTGCTCAAGGTCATCTTGAGCTTAAGCCAAGCTCAACAAGAGATGCTTAGGCTTGACTGATTAAGTTATTCTGGAGCCCTGTCCAAGCCTTTGCTTATGTTTGCAGTTGACAATTATTGAAGCTCATCCTGTTCAGTAGTCAAGCATTTCAGTGTCGATTGTTCCCAGGTGCTTTCGGACTGAAGGAGTTTGAATAGGTCTCTTAGCTAGCCAAGCCTTAGCTTATGTATGATGATGTCTCAATTCATTTGAAGCCCTAATTATGTTCTTTTAATAAGAAAATCCAGAGCAAGCCCTTATTAATTTGTTCCTTTGTTCAAAAAGAAAATCAAGTTGTTTAGCTAAAGAAAGAAAAGACTCTAAAGCTTTAGGAATGCATCCTTTTTCCATGAAAATTGTTCTTTTATTTACTCCTATGTGAAGACAAACTAGCTAGTTGATTCACCTCTTTACTATAATTTACACTATTACAAATATCATTTCTTATTTCTTTTTGTTCATTTTGTTAGATTGGACCATGAGTACAAAGGCCTTTTCTGCTACCCTATAGTTTTTGGCTATTTGAAGTTTTAGGTTAATGCCCCCTTGCAACTTAGTTGCCATAGTTATCGCAAAACTCCACACAGCTCTGTGGGAGGAGCTTGGTTTGCGAGGCACTAATTAAAGGCCTAAAGCCATCTCATACTTGAATTAGTTGGGCGCTGCTTGCTTCTTGTGTTCATTGAAGCTGCTGGCTGAAGGATTCCGTGGTCTATAGCATGCTTAGTATTTCATGCTTCAGACGCCATGCCATCACCTTGATTTGCATCACAACACATGAGGTTTTCTTTAGGTGCCCTTGTAGTATGGTCCTGTCCTGTCTCTGGGTTAGCCATGGAGCAGTCTCTGGTTTGGACCATGATGCTGCTTAGAAGTATTTGGAGCACCTTTGTTTCAAGTTGAGTTGGGTATGAACCAACAGAAATCAACTTGGTCACATGCAGTCTGCTTTGCAAAGGACTGTGTATGTGAAAGTAAGCTCTTTCAAGGTGCTGCAAATGATGGTCCTCTTATATGGAGCGCTAGAAGGCTAGCTAAGTGATTAGCATCCAAAACACCTACTGGAGTTGGAAGACCAATTTTCTGGCTTCAAGAACTGCCATGGACTATTACTTAGATTAAACATAAATCCAAAGAGAAGACCATACTGCAGAAGCAGAGGGAAAAATTAAGCCTCGGCCTGAGATCGGAACAAGTGGGTGGAAGTCCTGCTAGATATGAGAGCAACAAGACCCGGGAGCACAAAGTCCTAGAGACTTCAAATTTTAAGAGATTGACATCATGTAGCATTTGCCATAAAAAGGCACTGTAGCCTTCCTCCTCCTCGTCCTCCTTTATGAGTTCAGAAGAGTTGAACCCTCTTCCTCTCCCTCATTCACAACCTTCTGAGTTGCCCTCAAGGACAATTAATTTAACTACATCTTTGAGGTGAGCTTAGCACTTACTTTGAGAGCTTGGCCTCTTTGAAAATTGGACTTTCTCGGGACTTGAGCTTAGTCTGAGTCAATTCAGCTTGACTCTGAGCCTTAAAAATCTTATTTATGAAAGAATTAAGTTTTAAAAACTGGACTAGCAGCGATTTGTGAGTGGTTGATGGAGGGTGATTCTAATGATTTCTCTCAAGAAAATCTTACGTGCATGCTTACCTAACAGCATGATAAGAAATATCATGGTGGCGTAATCATGCCAGTAACCTTGATACGACCTAATAACCTAGCTATTTGAGTTTGATTGGTGTTGTTCATTGTCTTCAAAGTTTAAAGGTCCAGACTTGATTTTTCTGAAGTTTATTGGTTCAATTGGACCTAACCAGCTCTCATAAAATACCACAAGATCCATACCCATCCAGACTGGATTCTTTCCTGTTTAGGGGACCATATCCAACCGATGGGCCTCAAATTTGGGTATGAATCAAGTCCAATTTATCCAAATCAAGTGCTAATTTGATCTGGTCTTATCTCACCTGCTTATGCTCACAAAACCTATCCTTGTTGGCATTTTGGAAACCAGAAAAAGAAACAATGCTTCAATTGAATAGGACAACGAATGGTCAAAAATCTTCCAATGGGTCAGTTCTAAAACAATATTCTGAGAGAAAATGATGGTAAATACACAATCCTATCTAGCAACCACTGTTTTCCCGAAGTTTTTCCCATGAATTAAATTTCCAGACCCTTATTGGACTGAGAAATGCATTTATCAGGTTCATTTTTGTTTCTAGTCGGCTGAATTCAATGTAATTATCCTCTATCAAGTCTCTATGGCCTAGTAGGACTGAGCCGGCTCAACCTAGCCTGCTGACAAACTATGATGAACCTTGGAATGGACTAGAAGGTAGTGGAGAAAAATTGGAGTCCACTTTTTCCTTTCAAAAAAGCTTTTTTATTTACCTCTGGAGCAGGATCTTGATCTTAGCTACAAATGAAAAACTGAGGAAAACTGTATTTCCAGAAATTTTCTTTCCAAAATCTTTTTTTAATGAAGAACTTGCTCTCCAATAATAAGTGATAAACCATAAATGTGATTTGCAATCTCAGAATCAAAAACTTTTGCTTTATAATTTTGAATTTTTTAGTAGGGGGTATTGCAAAAGTATCCAATATATATCCATTTTTCCAAATATGTCATATTTTTCTTCTTTTTTTTTCCTTTGTCAAAAATGGCACATTCTATTTTTGCTGGATCATTATGCCCTGCACAAATAAATGGGGAAGTAATACAGGTCAGGGCACATGTGAAAATGCTCTTGTACTGGTTATGAAAGCCGAGTTATAATTGTGTAATTACATTTCAAAATGGACTTAGAAGTGAGCCGTTTTGCAAAAACCAAATAAAGTAGATTTTTATTACAAAATTATATTTCAGAAAGCGCAATCCATTAGTATGCAACGTTTAGGTAGCTGCATTGAATTTTTACATCATTTATCTGAGAACCAATGTTAGGAATGAAAGAAGTGATTTTCATTGCATCATGCCATTTTCTGTTGTCATTTGAAAGATGACATCTTTCTAAAGTTGCACATTCATTTCATTGTTTGATGCACTTTGCTCCAGATGTCTAAAATATGTTAATTTGCAATTTCTTGGTGAATCATTTTAATTTTGATATATATATTTTTTTTTGCAACTTATTGAGGTGATAGTTACCTTTCCTGCAGTTTGCTAGATTCTCCAGATTGTTTGTTTTATCTTAACAATATGCCATTCAGGGTATTTTATCATTATTTATCATAAATTTCATGCTTTTTGACTTTTTTGTAACTGGCTTCCTCTTATTGCCTTATACTTGCTAGAGAAATGACAAAATAGCATTCCACTGTTATTTCTTGTTTTTTTTAATGTTCTTATATTGTCTAGTGGTGAGGGTGAAGAGGGGCAACTAAAGCGCTGCGATAGTAATGGTGGACCTTTTGTGGCCCTTGCTGGGGTTTGCCATTCCGGCAATTCTAACAGGCCAAGCCATTAGAGTGAAAAGGAGGCGTTCTGAGGAGCAGCGTCTTAAGGGTATTCGAGGGCGTGAGAAGAACCCAGATGAAATTTTTGTCTGCGAAAGGGTTTGTACTTCAAAAAGAATGTTGAAGAAGGTTGGTGCATTCTCAAAAGACCCGATTCCTGACACATGTGTTACTGTTTGTGGTGTTTCTGAGCTTGATGCTTGTGCTGATGCTTGTGCACGGACAGTTTGTGTTAACCAACACCAGGTGCCCAATTGGAACGACATCTGCCTAAAAAGGTGCCAAAGTGAATGCCTAAAGTTGTCATCATCATCGATTCGCTAGACCAATGTTTGTTTTTATTAAACACTGTTTAGGTTGTTGTCTCTATAGACTATTTGCTCCATGTACAATAAGTTTTGTTACCTCATTGCACTTTCTTGTTACTTCTGAGTTATGGTTAATTTGTGCTTCTCATGTAATTTCATTAAATATATAGTGTTCTGATGGGGTGGGTGAATTTTTGTTTTGATATTGTTGAACTATTTTGTGGTTTAACAGGTTCATAACAAGGATCTTTGTAGGAAGCCCACAGTATTATTACTTTAGTAGTCAATGCGGACAAGGGTGTCATTATCAAGGCATCCCTGATATGGTTTATTGGGAAGCAACCGTGTGTTGCCTAATAACATTTGTTTGAAGTATGAAATTTTTAAGAGTCTCAGCCTGATAGTTCTGTAGTATATGTTCTAAACCCAGTATTGGAAGCCCTTGTCAAGCAATAGAAATGTACCATGTGCTGTGCTGAATACTGAATTTCTTCCTCTCACCTAACGTTTTTGTTTTCCTTTGGTGCAAAGTCGGGTTATTGCCATTTCATCTTAAATATCATGGACTATTTTTCAGAAATTTATACTAGATTTTGAATTTGAGAACATTGTGAATTGTCGAGTTTGTTACAATAAAATCATGCGACTTACATTGCTTAAGGTGTGATTGCCAGTTACTGAGCTCTAAATTTTGCTTGTATGTTGGGTTGAAAGTTGAGATCCTGTTTTTGTGTGCCTAATCAGTCTTTGGGCAGTTAATCATCTATAATTGTTAGACAGTGAAGCGATTTAAAGTTAAGCAAAAACGTGGGTTCATGAGAAGATATGACTGTATGTACATTCCAAGGTCAATTATTCATAGTGGATTCAAAGTACTCACTTTTTACTATTTCAACTGTTACTATTGTAGTCATCTAGCCTCATCCCAACTCATATTCACTGTCAAATCTATTTGACATTGGTTTTGTGGATCATTTTTGCTATTTTTTTAGCTAAAGGTTTATGTATGGTGTTTCTGCAAGCTGGATGAAGTTCTTCCTGAGAACTTCCATCCAAGTGTTCTCCTCTCTCTGATCCTTTGGCACAACAAGCATCTTTGTCTGATGTCTCTCCATGTTTTTGAACTTGTGCCCATCATGATCTACATCATTTTACCTGTCTGTCAGTTCAACTGTTATGCCTCTTCTTACATGTCTTACATATATGGTATCCCATTCTTTGTAAATTAACCATACATATCAACACTCTCATCTTTGCCACTTATCTGGCTTACAAGGTCATTTTTTGTTAACATTCTAAATTTCAAATGCCCATACAATGTTGGCCAGCCATATTGCCATTTTATAATTTGTTTTATTCTTTAGCTATCAGCGTATCTGTGGTCACAGGACATCCAAGTCTCTAGTCTTTATCATTCAATGCCTGTGCAAGGCTTGTTCATCGTTATTTAGTTCCTAGCGTCTTTGCATCATAGGATCGAGGGTTTTTTTTCCCTGCATACTGGCTGTTGCAGGTTCTTGCATGAGAGTCAGCCTTGATTCCTTGACATCATTCATTAAATTTTGAGTCTCTGGTTTTAGTACAGCATCAAATTTAAGTGCAATTTTTCTTAAGATCTATAAACTCAGTAACAACGATATCTTCACCAATCACCACTAAATATTTATAGCATCGCTCTAGAAATCTGAAAACAAAGTTTTACGAGTTGCTGTGAGATGGTTGAAAGGATATCTGACTAGGAAACTGACACCAAATATGCTCTTGATATGAAATTCTTTGTTGGTCTAGATTAAATATTTATGGCATCGCTCTAGAAATCTGAAGACTAATTTTTACCAGTTGCTGTGAGATGGTTGAAAGGATATCTGACTAGGAAACTGGGCAGTTTGGTGGAAACTGACACCAAATATGCTCTTGGTATGAAATTCTTTATTGGTGTTGGGGAAAAAAATGGACCACCCCACAAGTACAATTAAAGCACCCAAATCCGACAGCAAGGTCGAGCTCATGCAGGCTGGCGAGCTCAGAAGGCTGCCGAGCTCATCCACACCGAGCTCATGCAGGCTGCCGAGCTCAGAAGAATGCCGAGCTCATGCAGGCTGCCGGGCTCAGAAGACCGAGCTCAGAAGGCCGAGCATAGAAGGCTAATCACAGAAGGCCGAGTTGACCTCAGAAGGCCGACCTCATCGTCCACATGCTGCGGCCATGCCCTGCAGGAGCCTCACTGCACCATACTTTACTTTGCCGGCCATGCCACGACATATCAACCAAGGACCATGCCCTGCCACCGCCACCAACAATTAATGCGCACGGCCCCTGCAGACCTCCGACTTACTCAACAATTAATGCGCATGGCCCCTGCAGACCTCCGGCTTACTCAACAATTAATGTGCATGGCCCCTGCAGACCTTTGGCTTACTCAACAATTAATGCGCGTAGCTTCTGCTATATACGGATCTCCAGCCTTCCACGGCAACTCTACTCAGCTGCGTTCGATCAACCGCGACAACTCGTTGGCTCCAACAATGATCTCTTATGGCAAGGCATTAATTCATACGACATTCTCTCACATCACAGGTAATCCAGTACCCCTCTATAAAAAGGGAACCCCTCTATCTTAGTGGGGGCTGGACGCTGAAACCCTGGATATACATTTTCCCTCCTCCTATACACTTGCCCCCTCTAACTTAGGCATCGGAAGGCCGGCGCCGAAAACCCGGCCACTGACTTTTTGTAGGTCCCACGGAGGACGCCGCCAGCCGACGGATCGCCGCCCGCCAGTTTTCGCCGGAGCTCCTCCTTCTCAGCAGACCGGTCGCCTCCGGATCCAATTTCCAGCAATAGTTGGCGCTAGAGGAAGGGATCGAGTTGTGGCCATGAAGTTGAGAAGCAAAGGAGCCTCCAATGCCTCCCAGCATCCCCCACCAAGCCTTGGGCACTTTGTTCAAAACTCACCACCAAGACCTCCGAAGGATCCAATCCCTCAAGTCCAACCAGAGCAATTCAACCTGCTTGTTCAACAAGACAAGCACTCACTGCGGCCGTCCAAGGCCTACAGCAAGTAGAAGATCAACCTCTACTTCCTCCTCACGACATGAGTCCTCGGGATGTCGCTTGCGACGTCATTTTTCTGTAGAGCGTTGCCACCATCGAAGCTCCCACCGAGCTCGACCCCCAAGCCGGGAGGGCTTGTCACGCATCCATTATCCTGAGAGTTTGCATCGAAGCCTGACGCCTCAAGTACGGGAGCACCCATCTGAGAAAGGGTATGCCCCATGCCAAGTTGCAACAGGAGCCCCACCCGAGCTCGGCAGAAAAGTCGAGGACTTGGAGCGGCAGATACAGATGCTTCAAAACCGAAGCCCGAAGCGAGACGTCGACCTTGACTTTACAATAGAGTCTCCATTCTCTCAATAGATCATGGATGAGTCAATCCCCCAGAGGTTCAAGATGCCACAGATTGAGTCGTATGATGGTTCATCCGATCCTCTTGATCATTTGGAGAGCTACAAGACCCTTATGACACTCCTAGGAGTCACAAACACTCTACTCTGCAAAGCTTTCCCAGCGACTCTCCGCAAGGCAGCTCGTCTTTGGTTCTCCGGGCTAAAGCCCAGCTCGATTCTCTCCTTTGAACA
>JAOXJJ010001100.1:789960-802246 GCA_025769935.1 Phoenix roebelenii | reverse complement strand
TCCTACAAATTTCTCTTCTCCATCGAGAAGAGCTTCCCCGCCGACTTTGTTGAAATGTTGGCCCGAGCTCGCAAGTATGCCAAGGCTGAGGAAGCCATGGCCTCTCGTCGGGAGGCAGCCGAACGACCTTCCAAGATGCAGAAGATGCGCCACGAGGAGCGCTCCCAACCAAACAGCAGATCCCCCTGGCATGAGAAAGAGCCTTCTTGGTCCAAGAGCCTAACTCACTCGAGGTCTCCCCTCCAAAAGTTTCAGACATACACTCCCCTCATATCCACCCGAGCAGAGATCCTTATGGAGATTGAGGGTCAGGGCAACCTCCGACCTCCATTAAGGATGCGACCGACAGAGTCACGGAAGCACTCGAAAAAGTACTGCCACTTCCACCGAGATCATAGCCATGATACAGAGGATTGCTACGAGTTTCGTGATGAGATCAAGGCACTTGTCCGCCAAGGTCGGTTGAGTTGTTTTGTCCGTGATCATGCCTACAGAAGAGAGCCTGAGGAACAAAACCCAGTGCCGCGTGATGAGCGGAACAACAACTGACCTCTCGCGGGCATCATCAATATCATCAAAAGGCGAGCGAGTAGGGACACCTGAAGCATCGAGTTCGGAAGAAAGAGCTTCCTCAAAGCATTCGTGCACTGCGAAAGTTGTTTCCTTTTCCAATGAAGACCAAAAAAGGGTTGAGCCCTCTTTATGACGACGTTGTAGCTATTTCCTTCATCATTGTAAGGCATTAAAAAGTATTTTAGTACATAATGGAAACTCGGCTGACACCTTATTTTGTGATGCCTTCCAAAGGATGAGCACTCCTTTAGCTAGATTCATAAGAGATTCCATCCCAAGAAAATACTATGAAGTTCAACCTTCTCATGGTCCGGGTCAGCTCGGCCTACAACGCAACTCTTGGCCAACCAAGGCAACGACGATATCGGGTCCAGCCTGTCCCAAAAAAAAAAAAAAACTCTTGGGTAGCCATGGATCCTGCATAATCACAGCTCCTCGACCTCGAGGGGAAACGGCGCGGCCCAGAGCTCAACGCGTACCGCGTAGCAGTCTCCAACGACTCCCAGCCGGTGCTAAGCCAAGTCCTGAGGGACCTCGAAGCTTGGGAGCTGTTAAAATGTCTCCAAAAGGTACCTCCATCTCCAACATCGCCCTCCCTCGTCTATATTCTCGAGCTGATGCTTACCTTCGAGCTGGGCTCTTCCATACTCGAGCTCATCTAAGTGCTCGAGCCCTTCCGTCCTCGAGCTCATCTACGTGCTCGAGCCCTTCCGCTCTCCAGCTCATCTAAGTAATCGAGCTCTTCCGTTATCCTCATCTAAGTGCTCGACGATATTTCGACGACATTCAATGCCACTTCGACGCCATTTCAACTCCATTTCGACGACATTCAACGCCACTTCGACGCTATTTCGACGATATTTCGATGACATTCAACGCCACTTCGACGCCATTTCGACGACATGTCGACAACATTCGACGCCACTTCGACGATATTCGATGACATTTCGACGACATTTCGACGCTACTTCGACGACATTCAACGTCACTTCGACGCCATTTCGTCAACATTCGACGACATTCGATGCCTTCTACGACAACACGCCCCGATCTGAGTGGGAGCACCATGCTGAGTCGACCACAACCCAAAGAAGGCCGCTGAGTCGACCTGAAGCACTTAACTCCAATTGCATGAGAGGTACATCCTACTTAGCACGTACATCTCCATAGATATTTGGCAATATTACAGGATGATCAACGACTGGATTACTTCCTTCGCCCGAGCCAAAAAGTAGCTCGAACTCGAAAGTCGGAGGGTAGTGTTGAAAGAAAAAATGGACCACCCCACAAGTACAATTAAAGCACCCAAATCCGACAGCAAGGCCGAGCTCAGAAGGCCGAGCACAGAAGGCTAATCACATAAGGCCGAGCTGACCTCAGAAGGCCAACCTCGTCGTCCACATGATGCGGCCATGCCCTGCAGCAGCCTCACCGCACCATGCTTTACTTGCCGGCCACGCCACGACATATCAACCAGGGACCATGCCCTGCCACCGCCGCCAATAATTAATGCGTACGGCCCCTGCAGACCTCCGGCTTACTCAACAATTAGTGCGCATGACCCCTGCAAATCTCCAGCTTACTCAACAATTAATGCGCGTGGCTCCTGCTATATACGGATCTCGAGCCCTCTACGGCAACTCTGCTCGGCTGCGTTCGATCAGTCGCGACAACTCGTTGGCTCCAACAATGATCTCCTATGGCAAGGCATTAATTCATACAACATGCTTAATCATACGGTAACTCCGCTCCGTCACATCACAGATAATTCAGTACCCCTCTATAAAAAGGGAACCCCTCCATCTTAGTGGGGGCTGGACGCTGAAACCCTGGACATACATTTTTCATCCTCCTATATACTTGCCCCCTCTGACTTAGGCATCGGAGGGTCGGCGCCGGAAACTCCGGCCACCGGCTTTTTGCAGGTCCCACGGAGGACGCCCCTAGCCGACGGATTGACGCCCGCCAGTTCTTGCCGGAGCTCCTCCTTTTCAGCAGATCGGTCGCTTCCGGATCCAATTTCCAACAACAGTTGGTTTAGATTAAATATTTAAATAAAACTTATCAATGCATCTGGCGGTTGGTTGATCTCTTGATCTAAAATGCTCCGCGATCTGGATGCAATATTTAAAGACTACTCATTAATTGATCTAGTGTCTCTAAAATGTACTATGTTATCCTTTGGATATCAGCATAATTATCTGATTAATAGATTAGAAGTGTTTAAATTAATTGACATTTGGTGGACTAAGATTAGGAGATGTTCTCTACAGCTATGCTGGTCTTATGAGATAAGGTATTTATCCATGAGTTGATCTTGGTGTGTGTGTGTGTGTGTATATATATATATATATATATAAAGAAAACTGTAATTAGTTAGGAAATACTAATGGACACTCTTGAATCTTGGGGCGCTTTTCTAGAGTTATTTCAGAGGCTGCAGCTGGCCTGGAGACTCACCTATATCAGGACGAAAACCATTCGTAACTTATATTTTCTTAAATGGGAGTACTGGTGCAACCAATGCTAATTTCCTAATTCCTTTTTCTCCCCTTTTGGTCTGGGAAAAATGGCAGGAATGTCACTTCCTGGGTTTAAGTCCGGGTCCTCGACCCGGCACACAGCTGAAGATAGAGAGGTGACAACTAGCGGACCAAAGTGCTGTCATACCATACTGATCTCCGCAATATATTTTATCTTTAAAGCTTGGAGGGAGACTCGGCTACAATAATTGAGTAGATCTGAGATCAGCACACTTGTGATGATCAGCACCCACTACTTTGAGATATTCAGGAGCTTGCAGGAGAGTGTGGCCACTTCAGGATTTCTCATGTCTATCGGAAGACGAATAGTGCAGTGGATTGGGTCGTTTTCTATGCTGTGCATGATTCAGATGAGTTTCTATGGGAGGATCAGGACTCGGTTCCTTCTCCTCTTCTCCATGTATTTTTTTCCTAATTTTATTAGGTGAGCTCGCACGATTGGTATAAGTAACCGTTGTATCAAAAAAAAGAAAAGAAAAAAAAAAAAGCTTCCATCACGTTAACTTTTCTTATCTAAACTTCTTCCCTGTACCTGATTATTATGGGTCCTCCGTTGCTTCAGACTATCAAAACTTTCACTAATCTTCTCCTAAATTTCATCGATTACCATAAAGCAATTCCGAGTTGTATGAGATATTTTAAACAGCCGGCCGGTGTTGTGTGGAACCATCATGGCTTAGGAACCGACGTGCCACAGATTGGATAGAGCGACCGCTTGAAGGAGTTAATTATGGCTCATGACTCTGCTTGTTGGCCGGTCGTAAGTTGCCTAAGTACTTAATTATTTGGTATGGGGTCGAGGCATGTAATCGTCCAACTACAAATGTTGGATGATGTTATTTAACGTAGAACAGGTTCAGTGGGGCCTTGCTCATTCCGGTTGGGTTGAGGCCTATCAGACCCAGATCTCCATATATCATAGGCATCATAAAACCTGATGTGCAGCAGTTTCTGCCCCACTGCATAATATAATTTCTTCACACTTCTACCATGTATAAGTTGAGAACCTCAGTGAAGCTGTTTCCTGACCATGCTCTCTTGTTGTTGTTGGTTTAAATATCCATGTGGTGTAATGAAGAGAAACAAAATCATATACACGTTACCAGTTGATATGATCACTTTCAGACATCAATTATTCTTTTACTCTTGAAGTAAGGGTTGTATGCGAGTTCTATATTTAACTTTCAATCATAATTGCTTTATAATCATAATAGAGATACAAATTGGCTAGGTCTGCTGCAAGCATATCCAAATCTAGGGTCATCTCTTAACATCTCTATTTGCAATCACTATATTTCAGTGTCATGAAATTATATATATATATATATATATATATATATCCGCAAAACATGTGTTTGGTATATAATTACTTATCTCCATGGTAAAACAATAAATTTATTATAATCCTAGATTATTGCAGCTGATTGAAGGTCTTCATCCAGAATAAATTTATTATAAGGGAAACATTCAAATTGCGGTAGTTGTTTCTCATCATGAGAGAATTCCTGATCATTAGCAGCTCTGAAAAATAATCAACATAATGACCTGAAACAGTTTGTAAGCATGCTCATTATTTTTCCGCTAAGATGAAGGGGTCGAGCACATTATAATCAAAGTTAGAAAAGTATCTTTGAATGGGATGAGTTATCATGATGAATTGGAATACAGTGTCAAGTAGAAGACGTGAAGTTGAGATTATGGGCCTATCAGAAGCCAGGTCTTTCATTCCAGGATAACTTCACCCAATCTAAGAAACAATGTTACCGTGCTGCTTCCGTAGATGACCGTCCAATGCTTAAGCTAGGAAGAGTGTTTGTAAAGAAATAAAGAAGAAATTAGAGAGACAGAATATTGCTCTAATTGAGATTTTGGCGGTTATCTTTCATGGTGGATCTTTAGGTTTATTTATAGCTGAGGGATACAGAATCTTTAGAGATTGCATTCTAACAACCAGGAGTTATATTGTAACCGCTAAAGATTCCGCTGTAACTACATGAGATTCAGCTGTAACTATCTGGGATCATGCCAAACGGCTTAAGATTATGCCAGCTATAACTCCAGGATTAACGAAAGATGTGTGTTTTTGGCCATTGTTTGAGATGAAAGGGCTCTGCTTGGTGTCGAGCTGATTGTTTGGTCGAGCAAGAAACCTGACTTCACAAGTTGGTTGCTTCTAATCCGCTTAGCTCGGCCATCTAGTTGGTGGAAATTGATTTAGTCTGATTCTATCAAGGAGGTGTTGGGGCTACCATGTTGGTTGTGGGTTGGATGAATCTGGTTGCACCACATCACCATACTTATTTTATGCCACATCAGTTACAGAGATGGGTTGAGAGGGGCCGATGAGATTGGACAACTGCATGTTCCTGCATCTCAGTTGCATCCAAATGAAGGTTACCTGAAGAAATTGGACATAAGCATCTAAACAGGCCTTGAAAACATTTAGGCTCACATTGTCGTAGGTCATGATACTTTTATATCATATCTAAGGCTTCCGTAACTAATCTTGAAAACTACATATGCCTTTCCTGTCCCGATCGAGAAGTCGAAGTCGAGCAATGACTATAATTAAATTCTTTTTTCTCTAATCAGACACCAGCTCAAGATGCTGACATTTGCTCTTCTAATTGTCAGGGACTCGGGATTCATATAAAACCTATGACTTTAACAAGAAGAAAATCCATCCTCTCAATTGGAAAATCCCGAACGAAACTTTGACAAAGTAAATCAGATAAAATAAAGATACCAAAACATCATTAGAAAGCCAAGGTCGGGCCCATGGATTCAATGGTCCAGATTGGATCACATATGGACCCGACCTCGCTGGCTTGATGATGGGCCGGGCGTACCGCCTACGTCCCTCATGATGCCGTGAGGCGGGGCTCTTCTCTCGAGGCCATCTCGTCACCCGCAACCTCATAAAACTCACCGTCCTACGTACCGTCACCGCCACGATGCACCTCATTCATCGCGTCACACGGCCATCAATTGGTCCACATCCGGAACAGCGTTCCCAACGGTGGTCCTGGAGGCGCACGAGACGGGGTCCAAGGTTGAACGGAAAAGTACGACCGTGCGATCCACGGGGCCACGGTGATGATACTCCTTCGGCTTCAAGCGAGCAATGGGAACGTGGGACCACCGAAGTTTCGCCGTCTGATGATGTGGACGGCCGTGATGGATGGTGGCCGGGTTGGTGGTCTCGCGTTTGGCCACGTCAGCTACGCGTGAGTCCGAGCTCTCGGCTCCCCGAGGCAGCCGCAGAACAAGGACGTTTGACCCCGTTTCCCGTACGGCATTTTATCTTGTTTTCAAATTTTATAATCAAAGATATGATTAAAAAATGTCAAAATTATGGGCGATTTGGGACTTGTGGAGACTCGCCGGTTACCACTCACCGGCAGGCGGAGAAGGGTCTGTCCACCTAAAACTGGTGTTATTTCAAACCCTGATTTATTGGTAGGATGCAATGTCGCTAACAGACTTGAGACTTATAAAGCCGTTTATTTGGGGGAGTGTATAGGTCTTCATCTGCAGCGATATTAATTGGTCGATGGATTCCGTGTGACTAACTTACTTGACAGAAGACTGGTCAGCTGACTATGAAAATGGCTTGAGAGAGACGGATAGAGGACTGAGTGATGGCTTTCTAGAAAAAATTTGAATTCTTATATGCTCTCGCATAGGGTAATGTTGGTATGCTTTGCAAAGCTAGGAATCATGATAAATCGTTGGCAATTAGAATGCACAAGAAAAATGAATCATTTCTCCTTACTCATGAAAGGTGGTGTTAGTGTGCTATAATGCCGCATTCTCATTTGCAGCACTCTGGTCTCGTAACCTGTAATTATTATCCTTAAACCGTTGGCTAGTCATGCTTCTTGGTTGCATGCCTGCTGTCATAGAAATTCTTTGTTTGGTTTAAAGGAGGGTGCACTATATTATAGAGGCATAGAATATTGAAAAGGAGAGTGCTTTTATACCGGAGAGAAGGAGTCA
Source organism: Phoenix roebelenii (assembly GCA_025769935.1). Classification (NCBI taxonomy): domain Eukaryota; kingdom Viridiplantae; phylum Streptophyta; class Magnoliopsida; order Arecales; family Arecaceae; genus Phoenix; species Phoenix roebelenii. The sequence goes on along the minus strand of JAOXJJ010001100.1, from coordinate 795,131 downwards.
TGCCAAAGTTTGAAACTTTTACACGTATAGTTGTAAAATACATATTTAACTTTTATCATGTGTTTAGGTAGGATCATGAAGGAGACCATGGGTGAGATTAGAAGGATGGATGGTCCTCATCCACCATTTAGTTCAAAAATTTTAAAAAAGAATAGATGAAAAGAAGAGATTCTCCATCCATCCTAGCCCACCAAATAAACACCATAGCAAAGGACAAGCATAAGACAGCTCCAAATAAATACCATAGCAAAGGACGAGCACAACCATTTTCAATATTGAATATACTTTTTATTTGATATATAATATAAAATCATTTCATTTCTCTCCCTTGCCTTCTGAACATATACTCATCGTGGTTGAAAAGAAACAAGATCATTCTTACAATTAAAATTTGAAGTAAATTGATCTGTCTATATAAAAAATATTGGTTACATAAGATTATAACCATCCATCAAAATTTATATTTCTTTCCCCTGCATTACACATACCCAAAAACCAACACTACTTTAGCCTGATATAATTTCACGCACATTTATTACATGTTGCAATGCTACTATTATGAACTTCTATAAGTACCTAGACAAACATGAGTAATGACTCAGCTAACAATTTATCCAAGTGAACTGTTCACTTTTTCTTTTCTTTTTAGACATGCTAGTAATGTTACATGTCACTCAAGGCAGCCCTTCATGGTTCAATCTGCTATACAATTCTGTCCATCTCCATTGCATACATGTGCCTACACACTAAAAATATACCTTTTCTCAGGGCATTGACACATTCTCTTTCTTTTTATACATGCCAGCAAGAGTGCAATTTTTAGGAGTGCTATCACAAATGTTGGGATCCTACTTCTTCCAGGTGAAAAGGAAGAACACAAATTTAATTGGATCTCATGCAATATCTATATTTAATTGGAATTTGCCCAAGATGACCTACTAAGGTTCAAATTGTTGTATATTTCTACCCCTCTGCAGTACACATATGAGCCCAAAAACTCATAACATACCTTTTCTCAGGGAATTGACATCATTTTTTTATGGAACCAACAGCCTTAGTTAAACCATTCCATCTCCAAGAAATTAACAGGAGAATGAAATCCTAAGCCCCTAAGGACTATATAATCTAAGTATATTTCTTTCATCCTCTTATTCATATACCCCCTCTCTCTCTCTCTGTGTGTTCGAGCCTGCTGCAATGTGATGTTTGCAGACTTTTAGGTGAGGATGGTCTCTCATAAGCTACATACGTCTAAAAAAAACAAACAGCTCGGCCGACTGGGTGACCTTATTTGCGACCCACTATTCGGAAGAATTCATCTAGAATTGCCATTGAAAAAAAAAAAAAAAAAACTGTTCCCTGTTGAAATATCTCAGCTTTATGTAATTACTTCTGTCTTATGTCTGTGCGGGACAGGGCCACAGTTCAATCATGGTCCCCTGTTGTTTGTTGTCTAGCTGTTCTGCTATTTTTTTTTTCTCATGTAACTTATTTCCGGTCCAAACTTTGTCTCCTTTATTTACCAAAAAGAAACTATGAATACAAATATTTTAATTATTTCATACAAAAAAGCAATTAAATAGCATCATTGCCATTCATCTGCACGCACACGTATTCTACGAGTGGCTATATATACATGAGTACGTGTCGGACAAGTAATTTATCAAAATGTTCTGTTTACTTTTCTCTCTTTTTTTTATGCATGATAGCAAGAGCGTAATTTTAGGACCCGTCACAAATTAGATTTCTTCACGATGAATAGGATGTGGATAAAAGCATAAATTTTGAATACATCACATCTCTTTCTAGTATATTCCCCCCAAGCCCCCCTTTCTCTCTTTCTCTCTCTGTGTCTGTTAAATTTGTCCGCCTTCTCGCCGGCTCTCTCTCTCTCTCTCTCCAAATTGCCAGGTGTACTTCCGTGAAGCTTTGGGAGAGTCGAGAGAGGAGGAAAGATTTGTTTTTGAGGAAGAAAAACGATCGGAGAGTCGAGATCGAAACAAATCCGAGCGAAAGGAAAGGCGGGCAGAGAAGAGAAGCGAAGAAGAGAGGAGAGCGTTGCAGGCGTTTGATGGCAATGATGGTGGCTCACGGGAGGGTTTTAGTATGCTGGGAAAAGGCCACGCCCACCTGTGCGCTTTGATTTCTTAGCTCCGCTCCGGTCCTTAAAGAGCCTCCTTTTGTAATGGAAGAGAAAAATATGCTCAAAAAGAAGTCTTTTTTGGGAGAGAGACAGAGAGGGAAGAAGCAAGAGGAAGAGGAATAGAAAAAGAAAAAGGGAAGAAAGCTCAAGCTCTGTGTGTGTGTGGGGGAGAGAGAGAGAGAGTGAGAAGAGGGGAGGGGGGAGCTCTTCTTTTTATGCCCTTTTTCTTGAAGGATAGACAAAAAGCCGAAATAAAAGCAAAAGATGGCAGAAGATTGCTGTTCTTTCAATAAGGTGATTCCTCTCTCGTTCTCTCTTTTTATGTATCTTTTTTTTTTTCCTTGTCTAATGCAATTAGATATCTTGCTCTGTTTTTGCTTTCTTGCGGGGTTAAAAAAGTGGGATTTTGATGTTGTCTCGTGGGAATACGAGCGTCTCTGTTTTGTTGGTAATCTTTTTTATAATGATACTCTTCCTTTACTGGAATAAATATGTTTTATCCGAGATTTATTTAATTCACTTTTTTAGGGCAAAGTTTCCTGGAATTGAATAAACGATAGTATATTTTGTCGTTTTTTTTCGTTCTTTATTGATTAAATACTTTAAAGCTCCTTTCTTTTCTCCTTATTAGGGATTCTTGTTGATTTTGAAGATCTTTATATCCAATTAATGCACTGGCTTGAACAATCTTCGGTGCCAGTGGATTTTGAAGCCTCTCTTAGCTCGCGGTTTGCCATCATATTCTGATGCTTTGCATTAGAAGAATTCGGTGCTATGAATTTTCTGATCTGATTTCTATTAACTTCAAGGGACTTTGCATGGTTCTTCTTCTTATGGCTTTTAACTAATTGAGTGAACTGGTAGAGAAACGACAATTATTTTGTTTTGTCTTTTCTTCTGGTCATTGATTTTCTTTTTTGTTACTCTCTCTAGAAGTTTGATCAGTTCTTTTTTTTCTTTTTTTTTCCTGTCTGTTTCTTATCTCTACACAAGATTGATACATTTGTTTGGACCTTCCTTAGCTTGTGGTTTACCCGCTTTTTGCTCTGGACGCCTTTGAAAGCATCATAGATGAGCTTACTAATTCAAATCTTATTATCGTCTAGAGCTAATCTGGAACCTTCTTATGTACTTGTCGAGTTCCTTGCAAGCAAAGTGCAATCTTGGTGAGAGTTGTGTTTATTTTTGTATATGGCCGCAATGGGACTATCATGGGACTTAGCTTCTCCATGTTTTTCACATATCTAACCATGTTAAATATTTTCTTTTCCTTCATCTCAAACAGGAGTCATTCATAATAAAGCCTCCAAAGAAATCACCGCTTGCATTGAGGATGGTTGTCTTGGCTGCTGTTATGATCTGTGGCGTTTATATTTGCTATATGTGTTTAAAGCAAATAGGAAATCATGGTGTGCCCAGAATAATAAAGATTGAACTAGCAGAACAGCCTTGCCATGATCCTGGTATTCCACCATCTGAGATTCCTTATGCGCACTATCCGGAACCTACCACTTATAGCCGGTAAAGAGGCTTCTTTTTTCTGGATATTTATTTTTGATTTGGATTTTACGAAGACCTTGCATAACAACTCTCTTACCTTGTCAGGGAAGAATGTGCATGCGCACCAGTTCGGTACTTTGCTATATTGTCAATGCAGAGGTCTGGAAGTGGGTGGTTTGAGACTTTGCTAAACAGCCACATTAACATTAGCTCTAATGGGGAGATATTCTCCGTCAAAGAAAGGAGAAGTAGTATATTAGCTATCATAAAGACATTGGACAAAGTTTACAATCTAGATTGGCACAGTAGTGCTTCAAAAAATGAATGCACAGCTGCCGTCGGCTTTAAGTGGATGCTTAATCAGGTAAATCTAAGAAAGTTATTGTGATGTGTTATGTATAGTATGGTATGTACTATGGTATTCGTCATGCATGTTTTAATGTTGGACCTAAGTAAGAAGTTTAAGCTGTTTATGTTTGTTTGATTTTAATCTTGAATGAGCACTGATGTCATAAAGAATTCTAAAATTTCAGTTATTTCTATGCATGGGGTTGTTTCCATGATTTATTTTGGAAAATAAGGAGCTTGTTGTGTGAGATTAGCTCATGCATTGTCCATTTCTCTGTTTGATTGGATCATCTTGTGTTGCTTTGAATGCCTAAACCTTAGCTAGATAAAACCAGCTCAGCATTGCTCGAATTTGATGATCTGTCACTTATCAGTCGCTATAGACTATGGATTTTTAAAATCAAATGGAACAACAGTCTTTTTGTTCATAATCGTCAGGGTTTCTTATATTTAGCATTTTACTAGCAAATCAACAACCATACTGTAGACCTTACTGGATGATGCTTCAATTTTAGAAGTGAGTTGCTGTTTTATGATATCATGCCATCAATTGCATTATTGATCATCTTCCTACTTCCCTTCTCATTCTTGTTCTCGTTTACTCAAGTGACAGGTAGATTTATCATTCCTTCTGATAATTCTCGTTCGCACTCTTCCTAATATTTTCTCTCTATGCTTTTGTTCGCACTCTACCTAACATTTTTTAGTAAGTCTTGTCTATTTTGTCTTCTGACTTGTTTAGCCTTTCCTTAGAACTGGTGAGTCCAGCATGCCCATGTATGTGTCACAAGAAGGATTATATTTTTGCTTTCAGTTACTTGTTTCTGTTCACAGACCCTTTTAGTTGCTCTTTAAATTGTAATAATATATTTTTATCCATGTATCATAACAAGTTAACTCTGGTCTAGTATTCTAGTAATTATTTTTTCTATAGTAAATAATTTTTAGTGATATATAGGATGCATCAAATAATAGGGCTTTGGTTTTGGGAAATAAGAGATTTAAATTTGATCATTTGATATTCTATCAATTATATGTCATTTTATTTTATGAAGTGTTCTTATTCTTCTGTTGGCCATTTCCCCTCATCCCCCCCTACCTTTCTTTTTTTTTTTTTGTGGTCGTGTGTGTGTCTTGGGGGGGGGGGGGGGGGGGGGGGGGGGGGTGGGGGGGAGGGGAA